>JAPYZM010005885.1:0-12830 GCA_030522845.1 Psyttalia concolor | reverse complement strand
TATCGATTCTCCCTATAACTCGATATTAAACTCGATAAAAAAACAATCGATTCTCGCAAAAATTTCGATAGATCCGCATCACCTCCTTTAGTATAATAGAATTTTTTGTACCTTTCAAATTTTTATTTCACCAGAGTTCTCATAATGTTTTACTATCGTTGAAAAGACGGACTGGAGAATTTTCCGAAGTTTCGCGATTTATTCTCTTCAATTCCTACAACAATTGGCTGAAAACAATTCATACCAGCTCATTGCTCGAATTGTTCCGTACTCTTTATCGAATATTTATCGCCTTGTATAAATTACAAAGTCTAACAATCGAGCCTGTTCTTTTTTTCCTAACAAGAAGACTGAGATCAACACCTCATGCAATCAAGTATCTAATGAATGGAGTGGAGTAATTTGACCATTTGAACAATCGTAAGGGTGGAATGGTTGAGGAAAAACTGTCTCCTGATTGTTTCCTCCAATTCTCCCGTTCTGCCCTTCTGCTATCGGTGGCTGTCTCTCTCGATTGACTCCTAAAAACCAAATTCAAAGCAGCCCCAATTTGCCTAGTTTCACTCCCTACGTTCCCCGCCCTACGCCAGTTGGTGGAAGTCAGCTTGTATATTCACCAACGTAACAGGGAGAATGAGGAAGAAAAGGGGCGGAGAGGGAGATAGTGGAAAGGGTTCTCTGCATTGGCTCTGGCGTTTCACAAGGTGTTTCCTACTGTTGGCGCGTCACGACCTTGCCCCAGTGCCCGTTCGACCTGTACTCCGGCTCACTCGAGCCCACTCTCCGTTGCTCTCATTCACCCACGGGGGTTCTATCGGCTGTATATCGGTTACTCTCGTAACGAATATAAATATTCTAGACCCACTGGCCGACTCAAACTGTCAGACATATTCGCCTCTGACGTATTTAACTGGCCGACACTTGGAGGGATTCTCAGTTTTCCCTATTGGCCTTCTAACCTTACGTCTAAATGCCAGTCATAATCATTCTAATGGTTGATCATTACGGGAATTAAATATGGGAGGGGGTGGGAGGGGATCGGATGAATGCACTGGTTACTTGGGGATGATCTGGGGAGAGGTAGACCTCTCGGGAAAAATGGGGAAATAATTTTTTGGGAATTTCAGGCGTTACGAGACTTTTTTACTTCCGAATGGAAGGATTGGTTCATAACCGTGGGTTCAGCATTGCTGGCAGAAGTCGAGAATTATTTGGAGAATTTTTCTTTCGTCTGGTAGTTTTTTCCGCGGTCAAATTGCGATATTTGGAACGTTTTCATTGTATCATGAAAAGCAGTTAAGGCTCAGACTTGCCTACTGCGCCACCTTCCGGTGGCGTCCTTGCACTCGCGTTCTTGTGACCTTCCTGACTGATAGCTGATGATCCTTTAAGGGCTGGGTAATTCACAGCTGGGGCTCTGGGATTTTTTTCTCTAGAAAAAAAAATTCTAAATTTCATTAGCAATGGATGTGATTAATTTCAAGAACAATCATTATTAAATTGTAGGCAAAGTCATTACCGACTTTCGTCCACAATTTTTGCAGATCGGAAAGAATATAAAGGATAGTGAATACTAAATACTCAATATTGAGGGCATGCAAGAAGCTCGAATGCTGACGAGTCGAACGGGAAACTGGAATGAGAACGAACTTCGGTTAGATCCCCGATAGTTGGCATTCCTAGAGTGCGGATTTTGAATGGTAGTTCTAAATGAAAATAGAATTGAATAATATTTGCCCTTGATTTAATAAACAACACGGAATAATTGATGCGAAAGTGTACATATTTAAATACGCCTGGAAAAATAATTTGAAATAATATCTTTATTTATTCTAAATAAAATTCGTTCCAAGTTCCTCTCGTCAATCAGAAAATCAGGGGCCGGATCTTTAGGGCACTTTTGTGTACTTTCACGTTTCACCGGCAGGCGTTAAACGGCCTCTCATTGCGTTCGCCTGGCCAATTTGTATTTGCCCCCTTACGGATTTTCTTGAAAGTACAGAATAGATTTTCGCAGTGCCCTAAAGATCCGACCCCAGGATCAATCAATCGATCTGGAATCAGCCATCGCCCGGGGATGGCTGATTCCAGGTAAAAAATGAAAATATTGGAAAGATTCCTCGGATTATTTTTCAACGACTTCAATTTGTTACAAATTAGAAAAAGAACCACAAACGTCATTGAATTTTCTAAGGATTGAGAGAGAATTATAATTGATTTATTCAAGTTTTGGGTTCTTGGAATACTGAGGCTGATAACGAATTCAGTTTTGGAAGAAAAAAAATTAAAATTAAAACCAGAGGCTTCTAGTTTGATCCCAATCTCACTTACTCAAAGTTTTCGGCTTGATGACGTCTACCTAAGACATTAAAAACCCATTCTCGCCCGTAAAAAAAATTCGAGATATTTCCGATTTTCTCTTTTTATCTTGATCTTTTTTAGAATCTACTGTTGGACACTGAAGGACAGTTGAAAGTCCGAGGGAACTTCTGAAACTTTGGTTACTAGTTAAAATTATCAGGCGAAACTTCTGTATCAAATTATAGGTCGATATGTTCAACAGCTCGTGAAATAACAAAATTCTTGAGAAAAAAAAATAACTCCTCGTTATTTTACATTTAAAAGTTCATACAACATGAATCTAACTTTTATTATTCTTATTATTATATATTGACTTATTGTATGGGATCCATTTGGAAGTTCACTGCCAATGAAATTGAAAAAAACGAGAAAATTAAATGGTCGCATGTCTGCTCTGACATCGCCTGTTTCCTACATTTTTTTTCTTCAAACCCCAGTAATTTTGGAGATATTCCCGACAACTGTCTTGTCTACCGGCATTATTTCTAAAATTTGCTCGATGAATTCCGCGGAAGTTCAAGGGAATAATCAATTTTTCAAGTTGAAAGAGGGGAGCTGGCATTTACGATCTATTTAAAAATTGTGCTCACGTCGGGAACATAATTCAGGTTGCGAAAAACTTCGGCTTCAAAGAAGCTTCACTCGTGTTGAATTTAAAAAATATAAATAGAAACTAGAGTTTCGGGAATAGTAGCGCGAACTTACCTAAGGTAATGAGGTTATTCCAGAGATTTTGAGATCAGGGGAATTAGGGATTGACTACTGTGAGAGAATTTGATTTAATTTAATTTAACAAAGCCAGACGTTTGTTTTTTCTCAGTGTAATCGTACGAGTGAGGGCACATAAAATTTCCCTTCGAATTAATTCATTCATATTATTTAAAAAAATTTAATACACTTTTAATTACATCCTTCGAATTCGAATTCTCCCTCTTCTCTCGAAGTTTTTCAAAATAATTATCTATCTCTCATATAATCCAAGAAATTATTTTTCATTTTTTTCCTTCAATTTCTCGATAATTAAGTTTTTTCAATTCTTAAGTAATGTCATTAACTGCCCGCCAGAGAAGGCAGAAATTTAAACAATTAGGGGACAGAGGGGCAAAATGGAAGGACTTCAATTGTCAATAACTCGGGATCAGTCGAGTGAAATGACTCTTTGTGACTCTTTGATCTAATTGAACCTGACAATCCGAGCTTTAATATGAATTTCGAATTGTTGAATTTTACTCTGCCTATCCCGAGTTATTGCCAATTAAAGAATTCCCATTTTTCCCACTGGCTCCTATTAAACCAGTCTCAGGTGGAAACCAATGACTTCATCAATTCTTTTTCATTTCTAAAATTTATATTATTATTTGTACTACTCTCTAAAATTGTATTTTCAATTTTTTTCTACTCTGCAATTTTGTCAAATCATTAAAACATTCTCGAAAAGAAATTTTTCAATCCAAAAATTAACTACAATTACAATCCTTTGCGTTATTATTCAACATTAAAAGCTGAAAATTCTTCTATCGAGTGTAAAAAAATCCCCAATTTTTGGATTACCAAATAATTACGCAGTTTCTACACTGTCGCATTATTTATTTATAAAGACAAATGTTACAACAAAAATATTAACAATTCACAAAATATGATTTTGATAAGGCGAATTAGATGAGTTTTTTCTCCAAATCCCCCCACACAATTCGAGTGTAATAATTTTAGACTAAAAATATCTGGTGCAGTCCTCGGCTGTTGAGAAATATTAATATATCAAATATTTCCTCCCCCATTGTCGAGTATAATCCCGGAAGTGTCGGTGTACTGTCAACCGAGCCGATAAAAAAAGGGAATATCATTTCAGTCTCTCCATAACCCGTATCATACGCGAAGAAAACTTGTCCCCTGGTTATTTTTATCGACTCAGTAAGTTTACGTTCAGGAGCAGGGCTCAATGCCGAGATGTAATAAGGCGTAACACGGGATGAGTGAAATAACGTGGTGCACGATGAAATGACATCGTCCAGTAACGACTTTAGGACAAACAAGGGTCGCTTGTTAGGTAGCTCCTCACGCCTCTTCCCTCGATATATTTTTTTCACATCTCATTTGTCGCTTCTTTCCTTCTCCAAAGAATTTCTCTCTATTTCTCCGCTCTTTCTTCCCCCCGTTTTTTTTCTTGTTTCGTTTTTGTACAGAAGTTTCGTTTGTTTATGTCGTTCACGATTGCGAGGAGCTTCATTGTCAGACCTGTGTACACACTGGACTCGTCCTTTGTCGTACAATCTCCAATTGGAAGCGTCGGTACACTCCGAAACCACACTAACTTGTGTACTATTTTAAGAGTATTCTTTTCTACTGGTTTTTCGGGTCAGAGGGATTTTTTTTGGGAAATATGAAACCAAAGTAATAACTGGGGATTTTTTTCTCTATTTATTCGTTCAAAGAAAGCATTTATATGCTTTTTTATAATAGTATATTTCGCAACAAGTGAAAAAAATGGTTTTTGGCGAGTGGGAGGTTTATATCACGAGCCGAAGGCAAGTGATATAATTCCACGGATCAAAAACAACTTTTTCATCCCGCTGTGTCGGAAAAGTAACTTTTTCGACACATTGGGATGAAAAATTATGTTCGTAACTCGGGAAAAAAGTGATTTTGGACTCGTGGGATTATATCACTCGCCTTCGGCTCGTGATATAAACCTCCCACTCGCCAAAAACCATTTTTTTTCACTCGTTCGGAAAAGTAACTTTTCAGTCACTCTCCGCTTCGCGTCAAGTGACTGAAAAGTGCTTTTTCGACACATTGAGATGAAAAATATTGTTCGTAACACGTGGAAAAGTGGTTTTTGACTCGTGGGATTGAATCACTCGCCAAAAACCATTTTTTTTCACTTGTTACGAAATATACTATTTTTCACTTGTTACGAAATATGCTATTTCATCACACTCTGTCAGAAAAGTACCTTTTCATAACGCTGAAGATAGTATATTTCATAACAAGTGAAAAAAAATGGTTTTTGACGAGTGGGAGGTTCATATCATGAGCCGAAGGCGAGTGATATAATCGCACGAGTCAAAAACCACTTTTTTCACGTGTTACGAACAATATTTTTCATCTCAATGTGTCGAAAAGGGACTTTTCAATCACTCGACGTGAATCGGAGAGTGACTGAAAAGTTACTTTTCCGACTCATCGTGATGAAATAGTATATTTCGTAACAAGTGAAAAAAAATCGTTTTTGTCGAGTGGGAGGTTTATATTACGAGCCGCAGGCGAGTGATATAATGAAATAATTTTTCATCTCAATGTGTCGAAAAAGTACTTTTCCGACTCATCGTGATGAAAAATAAGATTTCTAACTAAATTTGGAATAGGTCTTTAAAAAAAATTTACAATTCACTTTCAGTCTCCAAGTCTTGTGACATTTGAGACACTTTTATCGATTTATTCATCTTCTCGTTTACTTTTTTTGCGGTCCATTTATTTTTATATCATTTGCGATATTGTAAATAACAGAACAATCTGTTGTACTATTACCATTAATCATTTTTTAATAATTAAGCTGAGGAAAAATGATGAAAAAGCAGTTTTCGGGCTGAGATAAATTTTAAAAAATTTCAATTTTAGCATAAGCTTGACAAAATAAATCGCCAATTAAAAATATTTCCTCTACTTTTTAGTTGAAAAATTATAAAGAATTGTATTTTTAGTGGTTGCTTTGAACATTGAACTTTAACGTTTAACTTTCATTAAACTTTCTATTGGTTTTCTACTGACTCTATTGAGGAATGCTTCAGCTTTACGTAGTTTTTTATTTCCCATCGAATTCGCTAGGTTTTCCAATGAAACTTTTTCGTGTGCGCTGCTAAAAAACGACCGTTGAAACCCTCAAACGAATCAGATTGTTAACTAACAATTAATTTCACGCAAAGAAAAAAAAACTGGAAAATAAAACAAAAAAACGAATTCATTTTTTTAAGTTTCAAACCAAATTCAGTGTCGTTGTCCTGGGCCTTAGTAAAAGGTCTACGAAATTTTATTTTCCTCCCTAACCGAGTTTTTGGCAGTGTTATTGTTTATAAGATGGAGAAATCGAGGGAAATCGGAAGAGTATGGTGAGTGAAAATATTAAGCTCGATTGTGGAACCCGAGATTCCCGATCCAAAAATAACAGTAGCCCCGCGGCGGCCTCTGCGCGGCGTTGGGACGCTAGTTTGAATACATAATCTTTTTTGAGGATCGCTGCGGCCATTGACGAACCGAAATAACGGCGTGCGGGACCATCAGTTCGCGTGACCCGGTGATACCTTATTTCATATAGTGCCTTTTTCGAGTGTCTCGTGGGGATGCTCATACCCCCACCTCAGGCTCAAGTTCAATGAACTTCGTTAACGATTGTTGTCTGAAATAAAAGCTCATCTCCCATTCCATATTTACATTTGTAGAGGTATTGTAGAGCTGAGAGGTCAACTGAGTGCATATTTTTTTTACTTGGATTCGACATTTGGAAAATCACACTCAGTCTGAAATTTATAACCCGGTTCTTATTTTTTTTTTTGCTGTAGACAGTCGTTTTTTAATCCTCCTTTTTTAATTATTTTAGATGATTTAATTCACTTAGTGGATTATTTACTGTATCGCACATTTTGCTCACCACATTTTACATTTTTCTCATTTAACGTTAGTTCTTGTATTTGGCGTGCGCAGTCTTTGAGTATTTCCAAAATTCCTTAATATATTCTTAATATCGATTCGACCGGACGTTTTTTTGGCTTTGCGATAGGGAGCTATTGGATTTACCCCGAAAAAAAAATCGTTATTTCATGAAATGTCGACGTTTCATGACCAGGAGAACACCCCCCGATGTTTTTTAGCGAGTCGTTTGTGTGTGTGTGTGTGTGTGTGCTCAGTTTTTTTCGTTTACGCTCCCAGGCGAACGGTGAGTGCGATCGGAATAGCGGTGTTCGCGATCGATAGACATCATCGAGGGCAAGATCGGATTAGTTTGGGAGCGAAATCCTCCCACCCCTTTTTGAGTTTTTTAAAAATAAGGATTACAAGAAATTTTGATCTTTCAACTCCTTTCGTCCACGCTCCCGCGCATACGAGCCATCCGAAACTTTTCACTTTTCGGTACCGGTTTTCGTGCGTAAAGTGAAACTCGTGCGTAAAGCTTCGCTAAAAAAATCTAAAAAAATTTTCGAAACCGTTTTTTTTTTACCCGGGTGATTACAGAACTCGCCTTCGGCTCGTCCTGTAACCTCATATTCGCCAGAAAAGTTCTTCACGGCCTAGTGTCAAAATGTACTATTTTAGCACTGGTATTTAACTAATCCAGTTTTTAAAATAACTTATAATTATATTTTACCTCATTACTGCTGCATGAGGTTTTTCTATCGTTAAAATTTTCCGACGTAAATAACTCACGAATAAGTTGACAATTCATAAGGAATATCAAAAATTTCCTTTAATACTTCACCCGAATAAAAGCCATCAAAACAACCAATACTGCTTGGTACATGTTGGATCCCCTGCGGCTGTGATTTTTTTGTTGTCTGGCGGGCGACAATTTGATTTTTAAAAGCTTCCGATTAACTTCGATCTATACACCTCATATATCCGGCAATATCATAATTCATCTTCAAAGATCTCACTAACCGCTCCACAAGAGCAGCTTGAGCCGTCAGTCATCCCAACTCTTTCCAGAGAGGCCGAAATGGTTCTCTCGGACACGATTGACTGTTACCCTAGCTCTGTAGGAAGTTCATATTTTTTATATCAAGCGTTACGAGAGTCCTTGTAAAAGTTTTCGGAATCCTCAGTAATTCCCCTACGACCTTACGCTCAATTGAAAAAAATTGACTTATATTTTTAGCTCCTCGCCGAGCAACATTTTTAGACGTATGTCATTTTTACTGACATTGCTAAATGTGATTTGGTTGAGGCTCATTAGGTACAATTTTTTCCAAGCTTTCCTCACTCAATTTAGCTGGAAAATTGGAAGACTGAAAATTGAGGAAAGAGGGGAGCGTGATTTATCGTCAATATCTCCTGATTAAATGTTGCGATCTAGATGAATCATGTCTCATCTTCAAGCTTGTAAAAATATCTTGAAAATGAGCTCGATATCGAGCACTACCAGTCGTTCCTTTCCGAGTTATTGGCAACTAAGCAGACTCTGTTTGCCTTTCTTTCCCTTGTTTCAATTTATAGTGCACTCTGAATGCTGTCATCAGCTATTGCAACTATTGAAAAAATCTAATTGTGCCAATCAAATATTCTGACAAGAATTTAAAGTGGCTTTTACTACAGGAGTTCTACTCTCAGTCAGTTCATGGTCCAAAAAAATATGTTTGGAAAAATTATATTTTCTTCTCATTGTTAGTTACTCTAACTCTAAAATAATACACTCATTTCGATATTGAATATAATTTATTTGGGGACAAGACCAAAAAAATTGCCCCGGAATTTCCATTTCTGCCAATCAATCCAAGAACTCGGATCAGCCTTCCCTCGGAATGTCTCAGGACATCAAACAACACAATGAGGAAGAGTATGTTTCCCGACTACAAAGAAGCAAATTGGAATGTCAAGATGAAAAAAAAGAGCAAAAAAAGCAGCATAAGAAAGGTATGTGGAGCGTAAAGAGGTTGCACTAACCTTACTCCTAGTTCTCTTTTGGAGGTCTTCGGCGACTCGTGTCTGACGTTTATACATTCCTGCAGTATACATTACTTCAGTACCGCATAGTGGAATGAACTTTGGACTAGCTTCTAGTAATCGACCTGGAAATTTTAGCGAATAAATTTAAAACTTGGAAACATTGATCTACCCTATCTAAATTTATTCAGCTGTACCTCCATGTGACCAACTTCTTTTTTTTTCTGTCTCTCGCTCTCTCGTTCTCTTCGCAAAATGTTTCTCTACCTAGTGCAAACAGCAGCGAAAACTTTGGGGAATATTAGGAAATTTTTCTCTTCCACCGAGAGATTTGTTGTACGAGGGATTGTTGGCTTTCCAACGACTCATGAATGTTGGAAATAGATATTCACAATTCATGAGAATATCGGAGCGATCGAATTGCCTCGAGGGAGAATTGCGAGAATTATAGGCGAATTGTTGGAATTAATGGGGATCGAGTTTTATTAGCTTTCGTGGGATATATTGCAACGCTTGTTGATGAGTGTAATGTGCCAGTTTTATGCTTGAAGATGAATCATCAGGCAAATACACAGCATACGCCACTTCATAGAGTTATATTTCCACAAACGCTCACTTTAGGGCTTCTTAAGAAACCCTGAAATCTGATGGATGGGGATATTGGATTAAATACTCTAGTGGTTTACAACAGTTTTTAAATACTCAGAAAGAAAAATCTCAACGTTTATCATATTTGAGGAATCGTTTTACGCTCTGTCAAACGTATTTTACGCTTGACGGCGTGATCTAACTTATAGATACTAATTACATAATTTTTGGTCAAGTATCGGTAAGTAAACGTAATGAATATGCCTATTTATGATAAAGTATAAAGTCTCTCTGAAGTTTAAAAAAAATAAGTATTTGTGGAACATTTTCTCTTTTAGATAAGCATCGTCACAGAATTTTCAACTCCATGAATTTCAATGCAATTTAAGAGAATGTTCAATTCTTAGAGTTTAAAAAGTAGAGCTGACACTTGAGATTTAATTTGAAAGTCGTGCTCATGACGGACACATAAGTCAGGGAAAAAGTGGAAGTTCAAAGAAGTTTCAGTCGAACAGAATAAAAAATTTATAAATAGAGGCTAGAGTTTTAAAAATAACAGCAAGAACTTACTTGGGATGATGAGGTTATTCCAGGGGTTTAGACATAAGTGAGAGGGTGTGATTAAGGTTTGCTGAGATATTAACCCGATTGAGCTTCGTACGATAATTATGTGGGAATAAATATCGCTCAGGTCTTCTATTTGGTATTTAATAAAGGCATATGCTGGTTTACCCCTTGCCTGATGCGTGCGTTCCATGAATCTATTCAGGTAGCTTCATTATTCGTCTTTATGGTAGAATCGCAATAATAAGATGCTTCATTTCAATCTAATTATGATTCCTTCCTCTTGAGCTCTACATTAAAAACAAGATTCTTAACTTTTTAGCAGTGAATTCTCAGTCAGGACGATTACGAAAACATAAGTACAGAGACGCCACCGTAAGGTGGCGACAAAGACAAACACAATTTCTGAAGACAACTTCTACTCTCCATTATTCTTTTCAGGCGAGTAGCTCCCCATTAATCATCAGCTTCATTTCATGGCAATAAAATTATAATTCCCTCGTATTCCACTTTAATTCGCCTATGATTGTTCAAAATGATGGCGTTATTTCATAAATGCCGATTAAACTCATATTTTTAGCGGTAAAAATTTAATCCCCAAATACTAAATTCGCTACTTCACCCTTTCATCCCTCTAATATTATCACAATAATGTGTGAATTATCCTCAAGTTGATGATAATTTCCTTGTAGCGTCATATTCCACAAACGACGCATAAATCTTTAGTCGTTAAGTCTCGGTCAGGAGGATTGTGGAAACATAAGGAGGGAGACGCCACCGCAAGGTGGCGACAAAGACAACCACAAGTTCTAGAAACTCTCCATCACTTCTTTCACACGCGTACCTTCCCATTAATCATCAGTTTCCTTTCATGGCAATGAAATTGTCATTCACCTCCATTCTCTTTTAATTCCCCTATAATTTTTTGAGCTGATTATGTTATTCCAGAAATTTACATTAAACCGATATTGGTCCTTACTGCTCAGCTAACCTAGTACTAAAAATTTTATCCTCGAATTCTGCATGCGTGATAACACTATTATCTGCCTAATATCATCAAAATAATGTGCAGACTCTCCACAATTTGACTATAATGTTCTCGTAGCTCTATATCTCACAAACGATTCATAAATCTTCAGTCGTCAACTCTCAGTCAGGAAGATTACGGAAACATAAGTACAGAGACGCCACCGCAAGGTGGCGACAAAGACGAACCTCTAAATACTCTCCATCACTCATTTCGCACGAGTAATTTCTCATTAATCATCAGTCTCACATCCCAACAATAATCTCCGAATTTACATCACTGTAATCATAATTCACTCCACTCGAGTTCTATAATTCAAAAATATTTACAACCGGCTAGTCGTCAACTGTCACTTTCCAAATTTATGAACTAATTCGCACCGGAAAATTATTTCCACAATGCACTCCTACTAATTACTTAATTCAATCAATGTTGATGGTTTATCACATTCACAAACTAGTTTAGTTGCAACCGATTAATACTCATTAGAGAATATAGTTACGAAAACTTGGGGCAATGGGAACTCAAACGTTAATACTGTGTGAAGCAGTAATATCATTTTCCCTGTATTGAGTATAATTAAACAATATATCCCGCATGCATTTCCAATGAGCGGTAATTTATATCCTCCCGAATAAACAAAGTGGTTTTAATTTATTTGACCTGTGAATATAGCGAAACGAAATATTTACGGTTGCTTTGAAATTCCACTATTTGAATAGTTTGAAGTTCGTGATATCGATTCTGTAAATTTAAGAGAGGGACGAGGCGGCGGCGGGGGGGGGGTGACATGAAAATTTATTGTACGGTAAAGCAGTATTAATGCCTCTTTCGTGCAAAATAATGAGCGTACATGCACGTAATATCGATAATCTACCTCCGGGAAATATATATTATGGGTTTAAATGCAATGTCGTTGGGGTTTTTATCATGTATGATTATGACTTATGCATTCTTTTAGACAAATATGAGAGCAGTTAAATATTTATTAACTTCTCCGGCTAGGGAATTTATTGTATTCGCCCCGAAATGTGGGCGACAAAATTTTGGTTCACGATTTCTCAAGAATGAGGGCACCGATTGGAGTGATCGCGCTGAAAATCGCTTCGATCGGATGACACGAGTGCGCGGGCGCGTGAATGAAAGAAATTAAAAGATCAAAAGTTCTTGTAGTCCGCCCGGGTAAAAAAAAAAGGTTTTGAAAACTTTTTAAAATATTTTTCAATAATTTTTTGAAACATTTTGAAAAGTTGACCTAGTGGCACAAAAAAATTTTTGAAAAAGTGTATAAGTTTTTGGAAATTTTTTTAAAACTTTTTGAAAGTTTCCTCAAATTTCTGAAAAATTTTCAAAAAATTCCCCAAATTTGTTAAATGTTTCCAAAAATTTTTGGAAAATTAAAAAAAAAAAGTCTGAAACATTGTCCAAAATGTTTCTAAAAATACGTGAAAATGTTTTAAGAAACGTTGGCCAAAACGTTCAGTTTTCAAAATTTTCAGTATCTTCAAAATTTCCAAAAGTTTTAATTTTCAAAATTTTGAAAATTGTCAAAATTTTGGAAACATTTTAAAAATTTGGGAACATTTTTGGAAATTTTTTCGAAAATTTTTCAGAAATTTGCGGAAACTTTCAAAAAGTT
>JAPYZM010005882.1:0-12888 GCA_030522845.1 Psyttalia concolor | reverse complement strand
TTAAGGTTATAAATAATTTCTGAAATTGAGTTTACATTCCGTTCCACACTTGCTCGATGTATTTTTCTTGGAGCCCTTCTATTCCCCGTGGAATGTCCCATCACCATAATTCCCAATTTCCCTGCTTCATCCCTCATTTTATCTCTACAATGTATGAATTTCTTAATTGTCTAGAAACTGGCCGGAGGCAAGAGAGGTTCTGGCAGCCGCCCCTGGTTCCTAGAGAGCTTCCAGAACGGAGGCTGTAAAAATCGACACCACAATTTCGAGTCCGACGAGTGTGCAGACGCCGACGACATCCCCATTGAGCTACGTCGTCTGGAAGACGAGAATCCCACAATCGCCAAGCCAACCGACACCCTGAGCATAAAGTCAAAGAGCCTAGGCGATATCCTCGACATTCAGCGTCTCGATCTCGTTAGATCGCGATCAAGTATTCCTGGATTATGCTCTACAGTGACATCAGAGCTCAATCTAGACGAGCAATCACCGACACAACCACTTGCCCCGTACAAACCACGATTAGTCAAACAAAAGACCCACCTAATGGACGATACGTGTCTGGAGGTCCCTGAGAACACTGCCATACAAGAACTTGTCAAGGATCTTCCAGAATTGCCGTCAAATGTAATTATTGCCTCATGTTTTCTCACCCCATTTGCCTCTCAATTACCTGGACAATATCGTTAATGATTTCAAGGGACAAGTGGGGTAACAGCGAAACAGAAACAATTGAATTTTCATGTCTTGGCAAGTGCTGAATTATTTTGATAATGAGACATTTCAGAGTAAATTGGAGAAAATATTAGATTTGAGACTGACGTCAGGTTCAACAGAAAAACATCTGAGAAATCTGTAGTTAAAATCTCGTCTCAAAGAGTTTATTTTATGGAAATAAATTAAATTGATACGGATAGTCCTAAGTGTGGTACATATTTGCTGAGTGAAATCATTCATTTTCTCCTGAAATCACTCGCTATCGAAGTGATTGCTTATTCGATGAGAAAGTGGAAGGATCGACGTGTTCTCTTAATTTCCGCCACGTGAAAAAAATTTAACAGGAACTTTTACTGCAGTTACAAGATGTAATTACAGTAGTGTAAAAGGATTTTCAAACAAGACTACACAGGACTTTTGTTTTTGTCGGTCAGTAGACACTACTCGCTTATTATGTTACATTACATTAGAGGTCGTTTGGAGTTCACTAGGATTTTGTATTAAATTTCGTCGTACGTAAAAGGAACGAATTTTAATTGCAATAAATTTCTTCTAATTATCATCACTTCAGTTTTAAAACTCTCAATTTTGCCAAATTATCATTACTTTGATTCAAATTTTGGGAGAAGAATATTTTAGCCTACGTAAAACGATTTATTTTAAACAGGTTTTCTGTGATAAAAAAAAAAAAAAAAAATTCTCAAAAACAATGCGAATGATGACCGTTGGAGTAGTAAAAAGTAAAAAAAAAATATTTAGTTATTGGCGAAGGATAATATGACTGACCAATTGTACAAATTTGTCCATCTAACGAATATCTGACATTTCCCCCCAAAAATCACTTCTGGAGATGGCTGTACACGTGCCAACAACGCCCAATTCCCCTCATTACCATTAACCACTCCCCAGTCGATTTAATTACTAAGCCAATGAAATTTATTTCCAGCAACCCTCGGCACTCTCCTCAAAGCGGCCCAACGTCCACAAACAGAGTTCGATGAACGAGGAATTGATGTCAATGGAACGACTGATGGAGCGTGAGCGTGTGCGTGGTAATATAATGAAGCAAGCGTCACTGAACGAAGAAATAATCTGCAAGCACTCGACCCTGGACCACTTCCGAGACTCCCTGTCATCCAATACAGCGAGTCGTCGATTCCAACTCCTGAAAAGTGGCCTTACGAGTCGTCTAAAGCAGTCAACAACGAGCATGGAGAAGGTGACGACCTTGTCCATAAAGAATGGCTTCGTGAAAATGCTCCAGAGTTGGAAATCGTCGGAGTCCAATCCCGAAGACTCAGAGACAAGTGCAGAGGCCATGAAGAACAAATTAAACGAGAAGAATGTTCAGCCTGTCCCTACCATAAAAAAAGAACCGGACACCATCGAGAGGCGACTGTCGAAAGAGGATGGCTCTGACTCCTCAAAAGACAGTAGTTTACAGAGCGACACGAGTGTCGACTCAGAGGACAGCTTCGCCTCGGTTATATACGTGCCAAAAAAGGAGGCACCACCTCTGATTGACGTCATGGGAACGACTCCCTGTGGCTACCAGTTGAGAACAACCTCAGCGCCTCCTTCACCCAGAGTGAAACACCCACCAGATCTCCACGGTCCCAGATTCAAGCTCATCTCGAGATCTCCACTCTTGAAACAATTCCCAGCAACGAGTAAATCATTACCTCCACCCAGTCCTCCAGGATTATCACCTAGAACCGTGAATTCAGTTCACTCAAGGCCATTTTTTGGATCGAACTATCAAAGCAATCCACTTTCCCACAGTTTTGATAAGGTTTCAATGAGTAAATCAGAATCTCCTCCGCTAGCTGGGGATATCAAGAGTGAGAGTATTGCAGTTATCCCCAGTTTTGATAAATCTCTAACAAAAGATAAAGATTGCTGTGCAGTATCTACTGAAAAGGCTGACACTGGTGAGACTGAAAAGTGCTCGAGAGTTCCAAAAATCGAGGTGAATGAAGGGAAAACTCTTGAGAAAGAAGTGCCTGTTGTTGAGAAGTCGGAGGTGGAGGGTAAAAAGAGGACAGAAGTACCGCCGATACAGGGTGAGAGTGCTCAGGATGAGACTGCTCTGGGGAAGAAACCGAGTCTTTCTGTGCTGAGGGGATATCGATCAATGTCTACGACGGTTGATCAGGAGGATCCCAGCATCATTGGCGACTCAACGCCACTCTTGGCGGACAGCAGAGAGGCCCCTGAACACTCGAGCAGCGAGTCCATCAACGACGATGACATTAGAAAGTTTAGGCTGAATCAGATCAAGGAGTTACTCAACCAGAAACCTGGATTCGCTACTAGATATACGAAACCGGCATTTCCAATGGTGAGACGTGCATCAACTGCTACTTCTGGGAGGCTTGAGTCCGTTGCCAGAACATTGCCTAGGTTACTGTCACTCGAGCTGTTCAATCCGGAGACTGATGATCTTGATAGTGACTCGAGTGGAGTTTCATCACCGGAATCCGTGGGCTCGGTTATTAGCGTCATTTCGGATGAGAGATTTATTCTGAAGAATGGTAAGAGACTTTTTGTATAGCAATTTACTTGTCAGCAATTTATAATCCAATCGATCATTTATAATCGGAGAAAATGGGGATTATTAATGCACGACCCTGGCGGACCAGTCGATCGGGATTCGATCGACTGTGGATTGCAGAATCGACTTGCTCAGTTTCTCGATTAACATTCCAGTGGATTTCGATTGAAATTTCAGTCTATAGAATCGGACATCGATCAACCACATACCGGGTCGATTAAGAGAATTTCGATTATGGAAGACCTCTTGCGATCGGAGGAGACTCAATTCGAGAGTTACTCGATTCTTTTAATGACGATGGGAACACTATTCTAGAACAATAAATCAAGTGGTCGATTGACTTAAGGGAAGAGGACAATCGAGATTCAATCGACTGGAGGGTCAGTCGATTCTCTTAATTAGAATGGAAAACCTATTCTAAAACAATAAATAAACTGGTCGATTGAAGGTCAATTGACTTGAGGGAAAGGGGCAATCGAGACTCGATCGACTGGAGGGTCAGGAGTTCTCTAATCAAAATTCAAAAAACTATTCTAAAACGATAACTAAATTGGTCGATTGAAAGTCGATTGACTTGAGGGAAAGTAGTTTTTGCGTTTTTGATAAGAGAATCGAACGACACTCCAGTCGATTGTCTCGATTGTGCCGTCTCTCCATGTAAATCGATCCCCAATCAATCAGTAATTCAGTCGTATCAAAGCAGTTTCCCCATTGTCATAGAGAGAATCGACTGATCCTCCAGTCGATTGGGAATAGTTTTCCAATATATAATACAAACTGAGCAAGTCGATTCTGCAATCAACTGCTCGGCCAGGGCAGTCACAATTACACAAGAAATAGCCACTTCTTCCCACTATCCATAAGCATTGTTGTTCGTTGTACGAACGTTGAAAAGTCGAAAGTAACGTCGCATAAATTGACAGCATGTCATTTTTAACGAATGTCCTAGCTCATTCGTCAAAAATGATAGTCACCAAACACTAGTTATCAGGCGGGCCGGGAATCTTATGCAATCAATTGAACCCGACTAAAAATTTCAGAATCATTGAAGGCCAAAGAATCCGAGACGCCGAAGGATTCCGCGACCTCCACTTCTGAGCCATCACCCCCAACGGAAGAGACAACGAGCCCCGTAACAACGGAAATTTCCTCCTCATCATCCCAATCACTGCGTCTCCTCGAGGCAGCTGCCAATGTTGCTAGTTCCCTGGAGGATGCAGTGGGTCGAGTGATCGGCTTGCACTCTGAGAACTCCCGCGAGAGTGAAAACCCATCCACCCTCGAATCTCTCACTCAAGCCAAAGTCGAGCACGTCAGAAATCATCTCCAAGAGACAGGAAAACTATCCCCCGAGGATGACACGTGGAACGAAGAGTGCAGAAGGCACTTGATAGATTTTACCGAGAAATTATCCGAGAATCTGATCCACGACATTGACCAGTACTGTCAGAAGACACGCTTAGAATTCACCAATGATTTGGATTCGATGAAGAGCCGTAATATCGCGATAACAAGGAGGAGTTCAGACACTAACGCTTACACCTCGATCCCCTCAATTCCCACCTACAGAAAGGATTCATCCTCGAAATTAAGTGGTGAGTAATCATTTTTTTCTTTCAAACTTTTTTCCCAGCGTTTTAGGGCCAGTTTTTGGTTTAGCTAACCATGGTTAAACCTTGGTTAAAGTTAAGGTGGTGGGGGGTTTTAACTTCAACTTAACTACGCATTAACCATGGTTAGCTTAAACCAAAAACTGGCTCTGAGTGGTAGCCTCGTCACAGAGGCGACTGTGACATGGGATTCAAATTGTAAAAACACGAAAGGTTATCCTAAACAGATAAAAGTAAGATTTGACTGTAATTGTACTCAAATGGTGTTCGTTTATCAAAGGCAATCCCTCCGAAATCCTATCAAGATAAGAAAAAAAAGAGAAAAGGGTTTATTTTTCTGTCACATCACAATTTTTTAATAGAATTGTTATCAATTTTATGCTAGATTTTTTTTGCAATACCTGCCCAAAAAGTTCACTTTTCGGTCCCATTTTTCGTGCGTAAAGTGGTACTTTTCCGCACTCGAGATCGCGCGTAAAGCGAAGCTTTACGCACTCGAATTCCACTTTACATACGATCTTGACTTCCCGCACTTCGCACACAAAAAAACCACTTTGCCCTCAAACCTTTCCTCAAAGGGAATTTTGGAAGGTATTGGAAAAAATTAGGTGTGCAACACGTGCGTATCGCCTTTTTCACCTCGTGTGATCGCCTAGCACTCGTGCGAAAAAGTGCTACTTTACACACTAATTGCCCAATAGTATATTATGCAACATGTGCGTAATGGTGTTTTTGGCTCGTGGGAGGTTGTAACACTCGCCTTCGGCTCGTGTTATAATCCCACGAGCCAAAAAACACCATTACGCACAAGTTCCATACAAAATATTATGTCATTGTGCCCGTAATCCGCGATTTAACCGAGCGAAGCGAGGTTAGAATCGCGTGATTACGGGCACCTATGGCATAACATACTATTTTGAGTCTAGCTTGTGAAATATTTAACAATTAAGGGGCAGTTTTTGGTTTAAGCTAACCATGGTTAACTCGTGATCAAGTTGAAGTTAAGGCCTCCACCACTGAGGCCAGCCAATCAGAGATCTTAACCTTAACTTTAACCAAGGTTTAACCATGGTTAGCTGAACCAAATACAGGCCCTAGGTCTTCCCATTTTTGTCGTTCATGACAGTAAATCAACTGGAAGAAGCTCTTCTAAAATAGATTTGTAAAATTGAAACTGCTCTAACTTTGAATTCTCTTTGAATTCCCACAGGTTTAACCAATTGCAAGTACAGCGAGTTGGTGGACAATACGATAGCCTGGTTGAGGGGTTCAATAGGTGACGCAGACTTCTCTGAATACGACAATAAACTGAGTCCTATTGACTCAATCCCAGAAAAAGGCCAAGAGTCAGTTCCCCTGTGTCGAAGCACCTCGGAGGACACCATGGACTTCGTCATGGTATCAAAAACTGGCGAAGTCGAAGAGAATACGACAAATATCACGAGCAATACCTTTGTTAGCTCAGGAGTAGCACCACCTGAGGAGCAATCCAAGGAGGACAAGACTTACATGAGATTCGGAGGATCTGTAGAGTCCAGTGACATTGGGGACTCCATCGAGAATACAGTGAGCCTCAGCGACGACTCGACCGCCACCAGGAGATTCTGCTGTGGCTCGACAGCCTCTCTGACGTCTAATGTAGGCTACAAGAGCCCGAAAGACAGGAGAAAGTATGAATTTGCCAAACGATCAGCCTCAGAGGAAATTCCTGGGGAGAGATATGAGACCTCCAGGTCTACCAATCTCTCTGGTTCCTCCTCCCAGGAGTCTCTGCCTTCTGATCGCGGAGGCGGGGCTATCACTTATCATCAGTACTATCACGTCTTCAGGGAGGGTGAACTCGATGCTCTTATCAATAAATACGTTGAGAATCTTCACATTATATCATCATACTACGATCACGCTAGCTGGTGTATTGTTGCTGAAAAAGTTCAGGTCTGGACTATTTGACTCTTGGATTCTATTCAACGATTCTATGAATTTTTTTATTATGCTAAAATAGGATTTGAGGGTCTCCTGGGGAATTCAGTCGTCCTGTGGTGAAATGGAGTGTAAGGAGAATATGTTCTTTTATTGAATATTGATGAGATCATGGGGGGGAGAGAGTTGCTGTTAGCAAGCACTAGAAACTTGAAGATGTTTTTCCATTTATACTTTATGTGAAAATGAAGTATGAGCAAGAACATCGTAAAATTAGCATTTACAATAAAAGTTTATCTGTTAATTAGTAGAAGAAATTACCGGCCAAATGGATTAGGTGGACATGATGTTGCTTCGACAGACATCCAGCGTTGGGCTGGGTTAGTACTTGGATTGGTGACCGCTTAGGACCCTCTCGCTCGCACAAAAATTACGGGAGGCAGGAGCGGTGTAGCAGCTTAGTGTCTTCACCTAGTCTGTGTGACAGATGAATGCATTAGGGCACTGCATGATCGACCGACTGTACGGCTGGGGTTTTACGTGGTTTCCCGTGCAGTACTAGCCCAAATGGTACGTTCAAGACTAGGACGGATATGACACCGCAGAAATTAGTATATTATGCAACATGCGCGAAATGATGTTTTTGGCTCGTGGGAGGTTGGAACACGAGCCAAAGGCGAGTGTTATAATCCCACGAGGCAAACAACAACCATTACGCACAAGTTCCATACCATATTTTATGTCATTGTGCCCGTAATCCGCGATTTAACCGAGCGATGCGAGGTTAGAATCGCGTCATTACGGGCACCTATGGCCATACAATATTTTATGTCATTGTGCCCGTAATCCGCGATTTAACCGAGCGAAGCGAGGTTAGAATCGCGTGATTACGGGCACCTATGGCATAAAATAATGAAAAGAGCCAAAGAGGAGGGGAGGTAGGCTGACGAATGGAGTGCTTACAAACGCGTAAGGGTAGTAGGACCCTAACGGACCCGTCGATTCAAATTCCATTGACTATCGATTCTAAGAATCCAGTGACCCGCTTCGTCGATCGCCATTCAATCGATGGTTAATTGTGATGTCGAGTCTGGGTAGCTTAAACAACCTACAATCAAGTTTCCTGAAAGTCGATTGCGAGTCGATTCAAGCTGAACATCTGTTGGAATCGAGTCTCAATGTGAATTTCATTTTGATTGCAACAATTTCCTTGTAATCTGTTTTTAATCTACGTATACTCGGTTCCAACAGATTTCCAGCTTGAATCGACTCGCAATTGACATTCAGGGAACTTTATTGTAGGTCGTTTGAGCTACCCAAACTCGACATCACAATCGACCAATGATCGAATAACAATCAACTAGGCGGGTCACTCGATTCTTAGAATCGACAGGTCCGCCAGCCCCTAGCGGACACGTTGATTCGAATTCGACTGACTGTCGATTTTAAGAATCGAGTGACCCGCTTAGTCGATTGCCATTCAATCGATGGTAGCGAGTCGCTCGATTCTTAGAATCGACAGGTCCGCCAGGAGAGTGGACAGTGATTGGCCAATTCCATTCTCCCATTAAAAGCACGAAATAATTACCAAATCGGTGTTATTAAAAAATGAAAATCTTCTTTCTCGTGATATTTTTGAACTATTCCTTTTTTTTCATAAAGAAAAAATCAAAAATTTCTGTCTTCCCACTGATTAGTAAATTTCTACTGTTTGACAAAAATGATGCGACTCCCTTTTGATTTTAGACAAACTGCGAAATGAATTTTTTTTTTTGGAAATTAATTGAAGTACAGTCAAAATCTCTGGTGAATGCTAACAGCATTGAAATCATAGTTGACGAAATAAATTGACAATTGGGAAAAATGTCTGAATGAACTCGTCCCAATTCACCACTCATCTACTGAATTAACTGAAATATCAGAATTCATTGAGAATTATTCTAGAATGAATTGTTGTAAATATGTATTATAAACTGTTTCCGAAGTAAGCGCACAGACCATTAGATACTTTGTTTTATCAAAATACCTTTTGTAGCCTAGAGATTTGTATTTATTTATCTAAGACGCTTGACCAAAAACCAAAAACAAATAATGAGAACATGTAAATTAGGAGATACATGAGGATTGAGACAGGAAGTTTCCCTCCAATGAGCCATATCCACATCAGATAGCATGAGACCTATTTTTTTTTCTTTCTTATTGGAGATATTCTAGAGAGATTGTACCATATCCAGATAATATTATTCAATGGAGATGAATAAAAAAAAAGGCCTGAGCACTTCCTGTTTGTAAATACAAGGGTTGTTGGTAGTTTCGGTGATGATTAATACGTCTCCACAATATCATCGAAATGATTCGACGTTCAAAGAATGAACATAATTGAAGATATTAAGTCAGGGTATAATTAAATAACAAATTAACGAATGTATTTTCAATATTAAGTTCTTCAGTTTCTTATGTTTTTTTTTTCCATATTTTGTGTAGAGAAACGTGAGATTAAGAATACGAGTTACTTCAATGATTAGGCAGATGAATAATTAAGGGATTGTGATATTTTTAAGTCAAGTAGTTTTCATAACCGGCCCACGTATTGACTTCACTTTTTTATCGTTATTTTTTATTAATCACTTTTATTCATTTTGATAATGCTCGTTTTGTTAATTCAATTGTAAAATTTTCACAATTTTTTCACGCGAAATGAAAACTTTATGATGTTATCAAAATAATTTAGATCAAACTCTTGAGCAATTATTCAATTAGTTTTCATGATTCAATAATTGATTTCGAGTTGTTATAATGGTAATGAAGTATATGATAAAAGGAACCACCTTAAGCTAAATTAGAAGTCTCAATGAAAAAAAAAAGCCAATAGAAATTTCGTACAATCCAAAATTAGTTTGTACACTAATGAAAGAAAAAAGAGTAAAACTAAATAAAATATTGAATTACGAGGGACATACAGAAAAAGAGAGAAGAAAAATAAGACGATTAAATTAAAATTAAAATAACGTCAAGACTTCGTAGAGATTTTCTATGGGTAGACGAAAGGATAAAACTGAATTCAAAAGTGTTTACCAAAAACCTAATAAAAACTACAAAAAAAAAACTATAAATAAATCTTAGAAGAAACGAGAATCCATCCCTAGCGAAATATTCTGATCTTAGGAAACAAACCCATGTAATGAAAAATATGAATAATTCAGTATTGGAAATAAACTGAAAAATCTTTAAAAAAAAGCTCAATGTTGTAACGACGCTCTGAAGATTAAAAAAAAAACAACTGCTACTATCGCATTATTAGATCGTAACAAAAATGATTGAAGCGAAAGCAACAATGAAAAATTAATAAAAAAAAAAAGAATATAATAATATATAATCCTAGACCCGGCGCCTGCAATTCATTCTTACCAAATAATCTAATCATAAGAGAAATAATCCAAATAATTGATAACTATTGGGGTGAAGAGCAGTCATGATGTGAAGCTAATTCGAGTCAATTGTCAGGGGTATCCAACATTAACGACAACTTCTGACAAAAAAACTTGGACCACTTGGCTTTGTAAATTAACAAAGATGATTCTTAACTAAAAGAAAAATCTGTTTAAAGATACTGACAATATGTACACTTATGTGATTAATCGAGAGGTCCCACGAAATTTTGTAAGATACGAAAAAAAAACGCGTTTCCCAGTTGTTTAGTGCTTGAAGAAAATAAGGTAAATAAAAACATTTAAACAAATTTTTGGAGTTGCAAGGAGTTTGGAAGTGGCGGCTTGTTCAATGTAGCTCCTGATAGATCATTTGGAATTTATGCATTAGTGGAGGTGTGAAATGTGACGGAATAAGTCGATTTTGCCCATATTTTCGAAAATACTGAATTATTTTGACGTATGACTTGAAGAGGCAATTGAATAGATTCTTTCCTGATTTCTAAAAATTGAACTTCTGTCACTTCTTTTAATATTGAAAAAATAAAATTGAAATTCCATAAATAATCCCTTTATCGTTAGTAAGCCGGTTTGTAAGAGAATTAATGAATTCATTTTCTGAATTTTTACGAAGTAATTGAATTGAAATGTCATTTGAAGTATAACTCACTGAAAATTCTCAGTTATAATACCCCAAGACCTTTGAAATTATCCGATGAATTTTGAAGGTCGCGGGGTATTCTGAGGATAATTTTTTTCATTTCGATCTCGGTCAGTCAGGGTGCAGTATTCGAGGCACTTTGTCGACATTTGGAGACTCATTTTGCAATTAGCCTCTTCAAACTAATTCAACACTCAATACGAATTTGACAGATATTTGAACGATATCAGTCGCATTTGTGGAAAACAATTGACAGGCTACAAGGAAATTATCTGTCTGATTATTTCCCCGTGACCAGGGAAATAATGAGTTTGAAACAAACCACGTGAGCGAGAATACTGCACTCTGCTTGGCCGAAATTGGAATAAAAATTCGAGACAGCTGAAAGTCATTCATTATCAAAATCAATCAGTATTAAAAATGTGAGGAGTTGATTGTTGTGTTACATACCAACACTTCGCAATCATTACGAATAAAAAAAAAACAGTGAATTAACACTAGTGAGTAATCTTGTATTTGAACATCAGCATCAATCAATAATATAAAAGCTATGGTGTACGTTCTTCCTTCGAATCATCGTAATTAAAAATACGCCAACAATTCGTTAAACGAAACAAGAATATCAGAGACGAGCTCTGCAGTGCTCCCCTGTACACAACCGTGTGTTTGGAGAAGCATTAGAATACAAGCAGCTCTGGAATTTACAATTGTAACATTTTGATTCCACGAACGCACAGCAACTCTGATTCTTAATCAAGTATCCACAATGAATTTTATCAGAAGCTTAATTAACCTCTACCTTCGTCTCCCTCCTTACTTATCGTAATCAATAGAAAAGTAAAACTTTGCTACCCATAGACCGTCTCTCGGTTCATTATCCAAGTTATTTGGAACTGATGAATCCTGGAAGTTGTTTTTCGGCTACTCTCTTCGAAGGTTCTCCAATCTGGCTTGAAGATCCGCATCGGCATCGACGAGATTACCTCCGTCGTCGCCACCTCCACCAGCAGCAGCAGCAGCACCTGCTGGCACTGCCTGTTTACCACCAGTTACACTCAGGGATCCTCCAGCCTGAGGTAAACCTGATAGTTGATCTGTTAGTTGGAGGCCCAGTTCGTCGAGGACTTGGGAGACGACGGCGTCGCTGGAATTAATAAAGTGGAAGGAAAGATTTTAATGTTTTGGATTCAAACTATTGCTTTGAATGTTTTCATCTTTTGCTTTTTCCCATCAGATGACACAGAATAGTATATTTTGTCACTCAGTCCGTAAAGCACTACTTCACGGCCGCTACGCTTCGCGGCCGTGAAACACCGCCCACAGACGTCGTGACAAAAAATATTGTTTACTCCTACGCCGGGGAGAAATAGTATATTTCTCACCTAGGGAGGTAAAATAAAGGAGGCTTGCTCACGTGCAGAATTACCGCCCGAGCCGAAAAGCACGTGAGTAAGGCTCCTTTATTTTACTTTCCGTGGTGAGAACATGATTTTTCTCCCCGGCGTAGGAGTAAAGTCGCAATTCCCTCCCGCGTAGCGAGATGAAAATTTTCCGGATGGCTCCATCCATTCACGCGGGGTGGTAAACAGAAGGTATTCCAAGGGGCAATTCGCATTAAACTCGTTTTTTCTTCAAAAATCTTAAGAAGGGCTGGGGGGATTTCACTCCCAAACTAATCGGATCTTGTCCTTGATGAGATCTATCGATCGCGACGAAATTTTTTTCGATCGCACAAAACAAAAAAAAGTAATCACAGCAGAGTGCTTAGCACTCAGTGAAGCAATGAAAATAGTTGATGCTCATCCTGACCTAAAATTTTTTATTGTTAGCGATTCACTCAGTGCTCTTCAATATTTATCAAAACCAATTATGAATATTAGAGCCAATAAATATGTACTCAATGTTAATAGTATATTATGCAACATGTGCGTAATGGTGTTTTTGGCTCGTGGGAGGTTGTAACACGAGCCGAAGGCGAGTGTTATAATCCCACGAGCC
>JAPYZM010005879.1:0-14354 GCA_030522845.1 Psyttalia concolor | reverse complement strand
CTCTCTCTCTCTCTCTCTCTCTCTCTCTCTCTCTCTCTCTCTCTGTATACACAGTCATTTTGTACTCGACATCTCTATGTACGCATTTTTTCATGATAAAATGAATCCCACATCTCCACACTCCCCTGCCAACTTTATTTTATTTTTATGTCTCGGACCTGGCTCTCATCGCTGTAAACCGAGACGTGCAGTGAATGTATTGAGCTAATTTTTTTTTCCTCATTTTTCTTTTTTTTTTTGCATTGTATTTCTACCCTTGTATTCAGGATCAGGAGAGAAATGTTGGCTTTTTAGTCATTCCAGCGACTGGAGGGAGGAGGAGATTTTTATGCAAAATACATCAAGTTTAGGCATTCTGATGCATTAAATATTTTTTCGTGAACACAAATTATTTTTACTGTGGAACAATAAGTATTTTCAACTGGAGTAAAAAATTGCGTGGAATAAATTGCTCACCCAGCCCACCGACGAACCTATTTACATTAATGTCCGATGAAATACTCGACCCTCGAGTAACGAGATTATCTCGTTATTTGTAAAATTTGGTGCCCCCGGAGAGATGGTTTATTTGGAGCAAATAAAGTTTATTTGAATTCGATAAAATGGGTTTATTTCAATGGTTCGTAGTAAAGCTTTATGCTACTTTAATTTCAATTGAAGTGGTGTGCTTCATCAATCTCGATTTCGGGCTTGCCACGGCAAAAATCAATGCTTGAAATTCTAAAAATTTCTGCAAACCTTTTTCAGTTACTAAAAAATAACTGACAAAAATTGTAAATATTTTTGAATTTCCAACTCTTCGAAGCTTTGGATACCTGTTCACCTAAAATTCAAATACCTAGTTTCATTGATTCTTTTACTGCGACTGTGAATAAAAATTGCTACTTCATCCAGCATGAATTAAATGAAATTGAACTCAACTAGACATGATGACTTCAAGCAAACCCAAATTAAAATCCCCACTAAATTAATGCTTTATTGAAGATGAATTGACATTTCATATGAGCCAAGTTGAATCAAGCTCAGAATTGATCTGATCTCAAATGTGATCTGATTTAATTTGCAAAATAATTATTCCGAATTAAATTACAGACTACCTATAGTAACTCTGCACAAATTGAATTGATCTTTGATTCAGATCGAATTCATCTGGCGTGTAAAATCGACTTGAATTGAATAGGACCGCACTTGAATCAAGTAGAGTCAAGTCGTCAAATCTAGGTGAATTATGAAAGATCCGACCTGAATCAAATATTACATTAAGATAAACATGACTAGAGATGGCTACTTGATCGAAATTCAATTAAATCGAAGGAAGTCTACTGAAATGGATTTGTAGAATATTTTTAACTCAAATCGAATTCAACGTTTATAAATTCATTAAAACTAAAATATCTAATAAAATAAATTATTTAAATTGAATAAACTATACTTAAATGTGATGAATAGGCCTCCCCGTCAGGCAGTACTTGTATGGAACCCTTTATTAATGGATGAATTATTCGTTTCATATAATCAAAATGTTTTCATCATAATAGATGAATAGGGTTATAATTTTTTTACAAATGATTGGGAAAGTGAATAGACATTTCTCAAAACAAGTGTTTTATTCGATCAAGAAAAAATCAAATTAAGCCATTTGATTTCATTCAAATGGTGCTCTTTAAACATTACAATGCATCATTCCGCTGGAGATTATCCGACTGAAGTGACAAAACAAATTTGCAATGAGTTCCATTAAAAAAAAATAGAAAACCTATTGATAAAAGATCATTTTCATAAGATTGAATACACTGACTTTGCGGTTCGATTGTCGCGGAGTTTATTTAAAGCCCCACCTCACTCTTTCATCAAATTATAACCATTTTATCGTGACCCGTGGAAGTGGAAAATGAAGCCCTCATCGTTTTTTCCCATATGCTTTCTCCCTCTTTCTCTCGTGCGCGCACTTCAGTTACTGTGTAACGATCATCGAAAAGCATGGCCTACTTGCACTCAGCGAAAACGTGTCTGGCTCCAAGCGGCTATAAATTGATACACATAAATTAACGATTCTCATTCCCCTCACCTCCCGTTTATATCGCAAAACCGAATAGCATCTGAGTTAATAAGTTCGGGAATAACGGCATGAATTATTCCGAGCTACTTCTCCCCATTGATTTTATCTCAATCTCTTCAGACTTTTAGTTTTTCTATTCACAGACACTGGAAAATTGTTCATGATATTGGAGGCAAGAAATCTAAACATTTTCAACATAGAAAAATTTACATTGTCTTTGTTTTTAGAATTGTGTTTCACTCGGTTTTTAGATAAAAGAACCGCTAACGGAATAAATGATTAGAAAGACGGAAGTGTTGGCAGAGATTTTTGGATAAATTAACGTGAAATTTGTTTTAACTGTTAACAATTTTTGCTTGGAATCTTGATGTAGAGAATTCTATGGTTTTATGAAGGGAGTGTTGTGGAAAACTAAATTTATTCTGCAGCATCGTCTATTCAAATTTGATCTAATTATAGGATTTTCATGGAATAAAGAAAATTGATTTTCCAAAAATAAAAAATTGCGAAAATGGAAAAAGCCCTCTAGAAAATTTGATAAAAAATCAATGATTTTTCTACCGCCAGCTCAATATCAAATTCATTCGACTTCGTTTCAACGACTGATTGAAAAGGAAAAAATATATCTCTGCCTGTCTTACACTTTGCTGATGCCCAAACGAGCTAGGTCTGCAGGGGAAACCATGTAAAACCCCAGTCGCACAGCCGGCCGATTGTGCAGTGCCCTAATGTATTGATCTGTCACACTGACTAAATGAATACACTAAACCGCTACAGCGTGCCTGTAAGTTTTGTACGAGCGAGATGTTCCTAAGCGGTCACCCATCCAAGTAGTAACCCAGCTCAACGCTGCTTAACTTGGATGTCCGCTGGAGCAACACCTCGCCCGCCTAACCATTACGGCGGGCTATATATATATATAAGCAGTATTTTATATTCGTCAGAGGATAGTGGAACCACCAACCTCAACTAAATTCGAGTCCCACATTCAAATTTCTCCCAAAATTTTGACGTCTTTCCCTGAAGACTGAAGCTTTTTTCTTCATATGCTCTTTTTCGTGTTCCCAATTCAAGAAAATATTTTCCTTACTTAATCTGTCGACGTAATGCCCCATTCCCAGAAAAATATTCACAAATTCCGCTCAATTTATGCCCTCCCGCCAGCGGCATTCCACCCATTCCAGTTGAAACGACACTCCGCAAAAAACGCCTTGAGAAAAATGTAGAATATCGACGCGGTGAGATTTACAGTCGCGCGATATACACTCGTCGTTATACAGATGGAAAAGAACGTCCTTGACCGAGTGACGATAATGGGTCTTCAGGGGTGGAGGGGGGAGGGAGGGCGTCGAGCGCAGATCGCTTCCAGTGTGTGACGTCAGTCATTCCGCACCCTCGCTACCCTCCCCTGCCTTCCGTCCCCATCGACGCTGTAAAAAATACGCACAATGAAAGACGTTCGAGGAAATTCGAACTCTTCATTCCCCGAAAAGAGAAAAAAATTTCCGAGACGAAAGAATGGGGAAAAAATACGGGAAAAATAAATAAAAGGGGGAGAAAACTTGACAGTAAGAACGATACGAGAAGAAAGAGGAGGAGGACCGAGGGGGTAAATTGAGCGTCGTTGTGCACCTCCTAATTGCAATCGGAGAGCCTTTCCTATCTCGCGAAGTGTTGCGTCGTTGTAGAGTAAAAAATGTGCAGTGAAAGACAACGCGAGTCTTAGAACCGTTCCGCTCTTTTTTCTCCTTTTTTGTTCTGTTTTGGCCGCTGAAAGTCGAGAAGCCGTGTTTTTCAGTTATTTTTTCTCATTTTTTCTTCCGTAAAGAACTTGGTTTATTGCGAAGTAAATAGTGTGATTAAGGGGGAACATAGAGACGTCGCGATTTTTCTTCTTAGTCTGTTTTTCTTTTTCCATTTTCGAGTTTTCGTGGATGTAATCAGTCAAGTTGTTTATGAATTGACTTTATTCGAATTTCTATTTTGAGTTATATACTTATGGTCTATTTTATCAATATGTAGCGACCAAAGATGTCGAATTGTTATTTACTTATTTAATGACTCATCCATACTTGATTCAAGCGGAGTCCAACATTGATCGAAGTTAACTTTTAAATCGAGTCATAAAATCTATTGGCATAAACTAAAATCCGACTTGAATAATATGACAGAATTTACTTGAATCAGCCGTAACTCGAGGTCAGGTAGGTTGCAGCATCTAATTAAATAAAATTTTATCTGTTTTAAATGCAAATGCAGAATGCAATTGAATAAAGAACACCCAAATGAAATTGCAAAATTTATTAAAATTAGTGTAAGCTTCAATCTCAGTCCAATCATCGAATATCAACAGGAACACGACGTAAATTAAGGCAGCAAACCTACTTGATCCAAGTGGAACTCGACTTGACTCGAAATTGACAATCTATTGAAGGCAAGTCTCAGAATTTACTCAAATTGGATAAGACCTGCTCCAAATCATCAAATTTCATAATCAACTTAAATTGCGCCTTGTCATTGAAACTTTTCAAATCAAGTTCCATCTGAATTGAATCAAATCATAAAATGTACTATAATCTAGTAGGATGTAATCTAAGTCAAGTCACAGTATAAGTTTCAATCAGCAAAGAACTTCCCTTAATTAAGTCACGAAATCCACTTGAATACCGTCGTAACATCCCTTTGAATCGAGTTTGCCACGTCGAAATGAAGTCATGGAATCCAATTAAATCAAGTTATAGCTCACTTATATCAAGTTGTAGAACGTTCTTGACTCAAATGAGATGTATGAACCTGGATGGAATTACGTGAAAATTGATTTGTAACTCGGGACAGTATTACTCATTCCAAAGCAGATCTCTCGACTTGATTCAGAATCTTTGGTTCCGGATGTTTTTACAGCAGGATTCAGCCCGCAGTGCTTTCTTATCTCGTAAAATTCCCATCTACAATGTAGGGGTGCAAAAAAAAAGTAACTGTGGAAGCTTGAGGAAACGGTTCGGCCAGTGATAGAGGCTGAGTATGAGTCAGACGCATCGGGAAGGCGATTAATTCTAAGGATCACGGCGCTCCCATGAGGCTCGTTAGCAGAAGATTGATCGATCCCACAAGAGGACACGGGGAAAAGTGATGGTGGGAGAGGAGACTGATGCCACGGTCTCTTTCACCGTAAACTGCGGTTATTCCGAAGTGATAAGATACGGGTAGGGTGATTAATATCGCACCTAAAAATCGAGATTTTAGAGAGCAGTCAGTAAAAATATTCATGATAAAAGTAAAATTTGCTGTATTAAGGAAATAATTGCAGAAGAATAGGCTAGCAAAATAGGTCTTTGTGGAAATTTTTAAGAGTTTGTGATTGCCAAAATAACTGTGTTTCAACTCACATCGGTCCATTCAATGCCGAGCAATCATAATAATAAGCTCACCCATTGCAAAACCCGAAAAAAAAAATTTTAGTTTTTTTAAAATGTCAAAGGCAATAAAACGGGTCGGTTTATCTTAATATTGATTTCCAATATTGAAAATATTGCGAGTAATAAAACTATGGATCGAAATTTGAATAGATTGATGACCAGTTGGTAGCATGAAATCAAATCAAAAGCAAATTGATTAATTTTCTTTTTTTTTTATTTTGTTAGCCAATTTTGTTGAAATTACCTACAAATCCTCTAAAACGTGAAAAAAAGAATGTTTAAAGAAAAAAGTCAATACGTGGGTTTATGTGTGCGCAGCTATGGGTATTCGTTCACAACTGTCCCAATTACTGCTGAAATTTTGACTACAAATAAATATAAATAAGATTTCTTTGGCGATCATGTCTATCGATGTCAATGCGCATCGCCACGTTTCCGGTGGTCAAATTGTGGCAAATTGAGGGTAAATGTTCAGAAAAGCCCTGCCACAGTCAATTTATAGTATTCGTCAACAACGATGTGAGTTAATAGTATATTGTGCAAGTAGTGCGTAAAGTAGCACTTTTTCGCACGAGTTGTGCATCGTTTGCACGAGTGGCCGGCGAAGCCGGCGACGAGTGCTAGGCGATCGCAGGGGGCCTATTCTCGAGTTGTGCGGAGTTGATTCCGCATGTAGAAGCGGCGGGGTCCGCACTTCACATATGCGAGCGTCGATTTCCGCATGTCGAATGTGCGAACGCCGGTTTTCACAGTTCGGTCTGAGTCTCGCACTTATCATTTCTGGAAGTCCCTTGATATTCATTTTTTCATTAAAATGCATAAAACATCAAAAATGGGTAAGGGTAAAATTACGAAATGTAAAAAACAAGAGGATAATGTCAGTCAGCCTACGAGTAATGCATCTAAAAAACAATTGGAGGTTTTGGTTGAGTGGGCTAAAAATGTGCCGGAATTATTAAATGTTTAATTAATAAATGAGATAACAAGAGTAAAAATCAAGCAATTGTGGATCAAATTTAAAGATCAGTTGAATAACACATATCTACGTAAATTGTCCATTTTCACACACAAGAATTATATTTATTTTTTATATAAAAAATAGGTTTCAGGTTATGATCCCTAAAAGTGGAAAGAAAATATAAGACAAGTGCGAAACTCAGATCGAAGTGTGGAAACCGGCGCTCGCACATTCGAAATGCGGAAATTGACGCTCGCACATGCGAAGTGCAGATCCCGTCACTTCCACATGTGGAATTATCTCCGCACAACTCGAGAATAGGCCTCCAGGAGGCGAAAAAGGCGATACGCACGTGTTGCACACCTAATTTTTTGCAATACCTGCCAAAATTCACTTTGGGGGGAGGTTTGAGGACAACGTGGTTTTTTTGTGTGCGGAGTGCGGAAAAATCGAGATCGTGTGTAAAGTGAAATTCGAGTGCGTAAATCGACACATCTACTCTAGTAGGTCCTAATATATAGAGAGGATGTCCCAAGATAATCTGTATGCCTGAATAAGTGGTTAAAAAGTAGTTGAACGTGAAAATGCTTCAGACCAAAGTTGTAGGGCTTCGAAGGGGAAAAATAATGAGCCAGATATTTTGAGTATAAGTGTTTATGTTTTTATGCTACAAGCATACCTTAGTTTTCCTTCAATGAGACCAATAATTTTGGTCTTACGAAAGTTGTTGGACTCGGTGAGAGGAATACAATGTACCGAACTACGGGGTAAGTGACGAACATTATCACGGTTATTTAGCGGAATTTTGTTCAGATGGAACGTCTGCTTAAGTAACAGGTTCGAAACATTTTTAGAAACTGTTGCCAAATATTATCCCTCTTCATCCAGTCCACCACAGCAATCGTGGACGTGACGTAGACAGTGAGCGGTAACAATATTATTTATCAAAATTTCATTTGCTATTCGGAGGTATAGCGGCGGATAATGAGTTGATATCGGAGGAGGTTGGACGATTGTTAGTGTCGCATTCATGATTGTTCATCATCTTTGTGTTGTCCTTTGTCTAAATCCATGTTGAAATGTGTTGTGTTGGTCCCGATCAACGCAAAGAGCGGTGATACGCGGTTTATTTTTCGGGAATTTCAGATGCGCATAACTTAGGAAGGTATCATTTCCGACCTCCAGGGTTTGTGGATAGTGCTAAGAATAGTCTAATGCAGCTCTCCACAAAATTTCAATGAAATCGACGGTGCGGGGGTCTTTCTTAACATCTATCATCGAATCATTAGTTTTGGAAACATTGCACTTTATATTGAAAACTTGTTTCGTGTATTCCTGAAAAACTATAGGTCAGTGGAATTTTTTTCTGTTCTCATTGCATGTGCATATATCCCCCATTGAAAAGTTCTGAGATATTTTAATTTCTTGATTTGTTGGTTAAAATTTACGTTTGTGGATTATAATTCGTGTTGGAAATTCGACGATTTCCAGCGGCGACCGCTCACACAGATACACTCATTCGAACATTTATTCGGGCATCTCGCATTCACGCTTGGCGGCAGCAGATCCTGGACTGCTCTGCTACTCACCTCCCACTGGCCAACTAAACACACCTGCACCGCTCACACGTACACTAGATGTCTGCCAAAATTGATTACTCACGCTCCCACACATGCACACATGCTTCCTTTTTTGCCACCTGTAACCTTATCATGAAAATTAGTTCCTTTTTCTCGTGTTAAAGTGTGTGCATCGTGCTTATCTTTTGGTGATAATTCGACAGCTCTTTTCTAATTCTCAAACCTAAATTCTATCCAATTAAAACTTCGCTCGTTTAAACCGCTCAGCTCGTTTGAACCCTAATCAAAAACATTAATTAAACAACGGGCGAATAAACAAAGTAGACAACGCTATTAAACGCGTGGTGACGCAAATAAATGAAGTGACTTTTAAGGACACCTCTTGTGTGGAAGTGTTTGTTTTTTCTGCCCGACTCATTTTTTTTCACTGTCCGCTCATCCTTCTCAACCTAAACCAGATATGGCTCATTAACCTTCACCGGTTAATTAACATTTATGGTCCTTCGAGCCGGATCAGCGAGGGGAAGAATCATATTTCCGGTGTGCCGCTCATCGTTGGTGTCTCGCGTGACATCAAACGCGTCATCAACGCTTGGGAGTTCGCGCCAACTCTCCCTACGACTCATTGCCACGCCCGTAGCACAGCAGCCTAGGTGCCCCGCTCACAACGGCTCGCCGTCCAGAGCCGCACCTACTCGGCTGAAGGCCCTGCTACAGAATAATAGCAAGCCAGGACTGTAATTGCAGTTCTCAGTGCCCTGCTCACCTGCAATTATCGAGAAGCTCAGTCTGCTCAGATAAGTAGAGCATACATACAGGTATTTGCTAACTTTTTTCTGGCTCTTCAGTTCCGCTCAACACTTTTCTCACAGATCAGCTCAAGCCTGCTCTCTTCTCAGTCATGGCATCGATTAAGGTGACCATCAACCTCAACGTGTCGCGTGATGCTTTTATTGAGCGCACTTATGGCGAAGTCTTAGCCGAAGGGGCAAAACAGCTCGGGCTTTCCAGTCTCCAGTCCAGACTGGAAATGCTCAATAATTACTGGGGGAAATTTGAGGCTACGCACAAGTCCAAACCGTCGCTTACTTTAAGGACAACCAGTTCGACACCACTTTTTCTCGCTTCACTGAAGCCACCACGCGCTTGCATCAGCTCATCGAGAAAAAGGGTGTCCCATCCAGCTCGCGTCGCTCTACTATGCCGAGTCTGAATCAGTACTCGACCTCCAGCCGCTACGTCTCTGAAATCCGGTTGCCGAAGTTCTCCGGGCAGTACTCCCAATGTCGGTCTTTCAAGGGCCTTTTGTCGGCCGTCATTGGATCGAATACCGTATCATGCTCTCTCGTTACGAGAGTAAACATCTGCTGGTGTTGCTCATCTCGAGCAACTCTTAAATCCCCCGGCAATATCAGCTCATAATGCGAAAGAACTGAACGCGCTGCTCTCCGTCGTGTCAGAAGCTCGCAACGCACTCGAAGCGCTCGAGTCTCCCATGTGTCATTGGGATCAGGTGATCGTCTACACGGTGACTAATAGGATCAGCTCAAAACTCCGTGAAGCGTGGGAAATCAGGGTCGGCTCATCTAACGACTATCCCACCTTCACAGACCTGAAAGATTTTCTCGTCGGTAGGGCGCGTGGGATGGAAAGCATGGAGATCAACTCGCCGCCGTGCGCTCCCCCGTCTTCCGGATCATCATCAGCTCAGCAGGGTGGCTCTGGGAGGAATTCTTAGTCTCAGAGACGTAGCTCAGAGTCGGCTCCCGCTTACAACACCGTCACTTCATCCGCTCAGACCGCTCAGCCCGCTCGTCCAGTTCAGGTCGCTGCTCACTCGTCCAAGGTCACTTATCCTTGCTCGATATGCAGTAGAAACCATTAGCTCTCGTCATGCATTGCTTTCTAACGGCTGACCCTTGAAAGTCACAGGGCTATGGTGGAGAAACACCGTCTCTGCTACAACTGCCTCGGTCGTCATTCGTTTCGAGATTGTCGTTCTCGCCTCAACTGCCAGCTCTGTGGGAACCACCATCACTCGCTGCTCCACCCAACGTCCTCAGGGGCGCAGTCTGCTCATTGCCCAGCTCAGCAGCAGCAACAACAGCAGCAACGGACAGCTCAAGAACCCCAGCCCTCCACGTCAGCCAAAGCAGTTCCATCTGATCAATGAGGGTGTGGAGCTCCGAATGCCGTATCATGCTCAGCTCAACGAGGAAGCCCCGCTCAAGATTTCCGCCCTGGTGTCCTTTTGACCGCTGCTCTCGCTCAGCTCGTTCAGCAAAATCGCCCACTCCATCAGGTTCGAACCTGATGCTCATCGACTGCTCATCGACCCAGGATCGGAAATCTGAATCATCTCCGAGCAGCTCGTGCGTCAAGACCTCTCTCTGAAACTCAGGGATCGGGAAAACGGCATCTGAGCAAGTGTTAGGTAAGGTGCAGCTCACGATACGGTCCACTTCTAGCTCAGAGTACTTGCCTACGCTCTTGGACGGCTCACAACCTCATTGCCAACCTTCTCTTCGGAACAGCTCGCCTGGGATCATCTTTAAGGTCTTCAGCTCGCCGACCCCAGTTATCTCACGCCAGCACCCATCGCCTACTTGCTCGGTGCTGACGTCCATGGCCAGCTCATCCAACCCGAAATGCGCTCCATCAGTCCTCACGTACCGTCTGCTCAGCTCACGCACGTCGGTTGGATCGTCTTCGGAGCTACAGAAAGTCCAAGCCCAGCTCAAATTCTGACAGCGCATGTAGCAGTCTCTAACGACGACCTCAACGAATTGCTCACTCGTTTCTATGTTCAGGAGGAAATCCCTGAAGCTCCGGAAGCTCAGCTCACGAATAAAGAGGCTCAGTGTGAAGAGCACTTCAGACGTACTCACTCTCGCGACAGCTGAGGCCGCTGCATAGTCCGGATACCGCTCAAGGCACCAGTGGAACAGCTTAGTGACTCCAGGTCATCTGCGCTTGCTTGCCTTCATCGTCACGTATCAGCTCACTACCGTCACGTACGGTACCAGGTCAGCTCCGTTTCGTTCGGTACGTGTACTTCTTCAACTCGTCAACGATGAAGGTTTTCGCCATCCTCTGGCTATCGACCCGCTCACGAAAGGAAGGTACATGGACGATATCTGTGGAGGTGCTGATTCTGACGAAGAATTGCTCAAGACTGCTCATCAAGGTACTCAGCTCTGCAAAGCAGGGTGCTTTTCACTGGCGAAGTGGCACTCTAATAGCACGACCCTGCTCCGCTTACTTTCTTTAGACAACACTTCGACAGTCACCATTCCAAGGTGGCTTGGCCTGCTCATGAATTCCGTTGTAGAGATACACGGTTTCTCCGATGTTTCGCAAGTGGCAATGTCAGCTGTTGTCTATCTTAAGATGCACAATGCCAGTGAACCTCCACGAATCGCACTGGTCTGCTCCAAAACCAAAGTTGCTCCGCTCCAACGGCTGACTATCCTACGTCTCGAACTCACTGCAGCTCTTTTTCTTGCCAAACTCATCAACTACGTCAGGGACCAGTTCACACTCTTCTAGGTGGAAGGAGTTCGTGAAGAATGTTGTCTCACTCATTCAGGAACTTACTCCACAAGGACACTGGAGATTAGTATCAGGCAAGGAGAACCCATCTGACTGCGCATCCCGAGGTCTCTCAGCCCCCCATCTGACATCTCACAACCTCTGGCGGACAGGGCCACCATGGCTTAGCAAAAATAAATCGGCCTGGTCAGCTCACCTGCTCGAGAATGACGTCGAAGCGAACACTGAAGAAAGACCAGGAGTTCTTCTTCATATGACTGCTCAACCAATTATTCTCTGGGCTCTCGTCGACAGATTCTCATCCTTTAACCGACTGCTCAGAGTTACTGCACTCTGCCGACGATTTATCGCTCGGCTCAGGAACACACCACAGTCGTCTCTCTACTATCCACTCACCCTTGGCGACATTGCTGAGCCGCGGATCTCATTTCAACGACGAACTCAAGACGATCTCACGGGATGAGAAGTTTACAATATCTCACCCTCTTACCAAGCTCACGCCTTATGTTAATCGTCAAGGGGTACTCAGAGTCGGAGAGAGGCTCCGATTTGCTCAGCTCAACCCGAAGAGTAAACATCAGATAATCCTTCCGAAGGATTCCCAACTGGCCCAACTACTCATCAGTCAAGCTCATCTTCAAACTCTTCATGGACGCAGGCAGCTCACACTCAGGCAGCTCAGGAGCGCTACCGGATTCTCGTCGAACGCTCACTAGTACGCTCCTTCATACTTAAGTGCATAGCCTGCACCCGTCAACGCGAGATACGTACTCAACAGCTCATGGGCCAGCTGTCACGAGCCGGACTCACCCCCTCCCGTGCTTTCCTCAACACTGGTGTTGACTACGCCGGCCCAGTGTCTCTCCAGTCAGGGAACGGGAGAGGTCACAAGTCCTACAAAGGCTGGTTGGTAATCTTCGTCTGCATGACCACCTCTGCTGTTCACCTAGAGGTCGTGTCAGACTACTCGGAAGGATTCATCGCAGCATATCGTCGCTTCACGAGCCGTCGTGGGATATGCAAATCCTTGTTCAGCGACTGCGGAACCAATTTCCTTGGGGCTGACAAGAAACTCAAGAGGCTTTTCCAGCAGGGATCATCAGAATCACGTCAGCTCGCGCAGCTACTGCTCGACGATGGAACCCAGTGGTCCTTCAACCCTCCAGGTACGCCACATTTCAGTGGGAAATGGGAAGCTGCGGTGAAGTCGGTGCAGTTCCATCTAACTCGCACTATCAGCGAAGCTCTGCTCACTTTCGAGCAATTCACCACTTTACTCACGCAGATAGAAGCTGTGCTCTATGACTGCTCAGCTCCGACTCGAGGACACTTCCGTATCGGTCAGGCACCCACGACTTTTCCGGAACCCTCTCTCGACCAGCTCACCGTCTCACGACTCACTAGATGGCAGCTCATTCAACAAAAACTCCAAGGGTTCTGGAAGCGGTAGTCCACTGGATATCTTCAACGTCTTCAGTTGATATCCAAGTGGCACTACCTGACTCATCAAATCAAGATCGGCTCACTGGTTCTGCTCTCTGGCGAGAGGTTCCTACCAACCAAGTGGCCTCTCTAAATTCTATCCAATTAAAGCTCCGCTCGTTTAAGCAGCTCAGCTTGTTTGAACCCTAATCAAAAACACTAATTAAACAACGGCTAAATAAACAAATTAGACAACACTATTAACCACGTGGTGACGCAAATAAATCAAGTGACTTGTAAGAACAGCTCTTGTGTGGAAGTGTTTGTTTTTCCTGTCCGGCTCATTTTTTTCCACTGTTCGCTCATCCCTCTCAACCTAAACCAGATCCGGTTCATTAACCTCCACTGGTTAATTAACAATTCGGCTAAAACCCAGATCAGAAAAAAAGATGGGGTTGCGCTCGGTCGAAGCAAGGCACCCAGACCCCATTCTCAGCTAAGACCGCACCAAATTAGCTTTTAGTGTGGAATAATAACATGGGGGCAGGTATGGTGACGAAATTCGGCTACGAGTTGGACCCCAAACTTTGGCCGAGGCTGGATTTGTCATTCGATCCAACATACTCGGGATGAAAAAATGCGAATTTCTGTAGGACTACGAAACGTGCTTCTGCTTCTCTACACTGAGAAAAAAAAATTTCTGTCAAGTAAATTTTCTTACGAGTAGAAAATTTAGATAATTAAGAGGAGAAAATCATGGATTCTCGTGCCAAGGACCATACTAAGATTGGCAATAGAATAATTGTGCTACATCTGACATTTAAATGAATTCTACCAATGATAATCAACATTGAAAATTATTACTAATTATTTTACGTAATAAAATCATTTATTGGATAAAGATAAAACATCTTTGAATACGTATATCTCAGGAAAAGGGCAACATGATTATTCTACTCTAGACGACACCTCTAATTGTTACACCTCTGCTGGAATCCTTTGAAGATGATTAAACTGACGAATTTGATAATGACAATGATTTTCTTCTTTCAATAATCCCAAGTTTGTACTCGTAAGAAAATTTACTTGACAGAAATAAAAAATTTTCTCCGTGTAGGTGAATATCGCTCAGTGTCCAATATTTAGAAGGGTAGGCGGTGTGGTAGGTGGAATTTGGAGAGAGAGAGAGGTTTCCGTGTCCCCGGTAGCTTAGTTGGGAGAGCACCCGATGCATAATCGAAAGGTCCCGGGTTCAAATCCCGGTCTGAACTATCCATTTTTTTCAGTAAAAATTTCTTGTAAATTTTATATTGAGAATAATCCTGGATCCTATCCTACCTATTCCAAATCCTATCCAACAATTTCCT
>JAPYZM010005877.1:0-14448 GCA_030522845.1 Psyttalia concolor | reverse complement strand
AAAAAATCGGTGAGGGCCTTGAAGGACGCTCTACCGGAATATGGGGTAAGTCACGAACATTATCACGATTATTTAGCTGAATTTTGATCAGACGTAACGACTGCTTAAGTAACAGGGTCGAAACATTTTTCGAAACTGTTGCCAAACATCATCAATCGTGAGGGTAATACTGACTAATTGGCCACTCAATTCCAATGACAATATTAATCATTTAGTTTTTGCTGTAAGAAGGTACAGCGGCGGATGCGTGTTGAAATTCGTTTTAAGTTGTTAATTGTTAGTGTCAAAATCACGATTGTTTTTGTAATATCTTTGTGTTGTCCTTGTCTTCAAATACATGTTAAAATTTGTTGTCGTGGGACCAGAGCACCGCCACCTCCACGTGGTTGGTCCCGAGTAACGCAAAGAGCGGCGATACGCGAGCGATATTTGGATCTTTTAGATGCGCATAACTTCTGAACAAAACGTTTCCGACACCTGGGGTTTTTTGGAGAGTGATTAGGACCACCTAATTAAGACCTCCACAAAATTTCAGGATAACCGGAGGTGGGGGGGGGGGGGGGGCTTTCTAGAGATTTACCTTTTGATAGATGCCGTTAAGGGAATTTTCTTCAACGAATATATATATGACAGGAACTGAAGATTTCATAGACCCCCGAAATGTTTTTTTCACCTCACGTACTTCATGTAACCGAGTATGCTTTTACGTCGACTTCTCCGACTCTCTGGATAAACTGATCTCAGTACAAACAATCTGAAATAGAGAGCATTGAAGAAGATAAAGAGGTGAGACGTACTCGACCGGCAAAACTCGGAAGGTACACAAGTGACCTTGACATCTGCACACAGCTAGAAAAAACAGATGATGGTATTATTGCTCCGATACACCTGAACAAGGAAAACAAACCCATTTGCGAGGATGACGATTAATGAGTCTAATCATTATAAAAAATCTGGTAAATGTAAATAATTCATCAAAAATCAATCTACGATGCGAGAAGAATCTGATAAACCTGAGGGCTGACGGACAATCATGAATATAGGCCACAAGTAATCAATCTTAGAAAAAACGAGAGGAAAAAGGGAATCTGGTAGGCAAAGGAATAAATAAATCATCTAAGCAAAGATTTTAACTTTATCAGCTCCATTTATTATAGTGGGACTTACAGGATACACCAAATAATTTTAGAAGGCTTGGGATTTTACTAGTGAAGTTTTTTTGCGATTGAATTGCGCTCCAGTGGAGCCCAGTATTCGATAAATAAATGTAGAATTGATTAAGAAATGACGAGCTACTATACAATTTTTAGAAGCAATTTTTTCGGTAATTGCATACTACCTTCTGGAGATACTCATTCACTGTGCCTTTTTTTGTCTGTGAAAAATCAATTACGATCGATGTATACTGCGTTATGATTGGTTGAAATCCATTCTAGAAAAATTCTCTATGAAATTTTATTGTTTTTCTGACAGCCATAAAATACAAAATCGAGTAATTTCTCACAGCCCATTAAATATTTATACTAAATGGTTACGAAATATAGAATTTATCTATATTCCTACGATACCATCCGTTATTCTGACGATCAGCAGACGATCGAGTATGGATAGCTGCATTGGATTAAAGCTTCTAATTTTCATTAACATGCAAAAGCCATTCTCATCTTCAAATGTGAATCAACGAGATTTTCGTGAAATATTAAAAAATTGTGCAAACAACGTTGTTCACCTAAATTATTTACCAGAAATATTGAAAGCCTCAGGGAAATTAGGTTGTACTCTACCATAATAGCATGAGAAACCCGAAAACTTGGGAGTACCCCTAGGTTCCAGAAACTTACATCAGTAGCCAGAAATCATAAGCAGTACGAGTATTGCAGTATAATGACTTGAATTTTAAATCAACGCGAGTTGAAATCGACAATGAACAGTAGAGGCTGAACTCTACGAGATTCGCAAACCATTAACGAAGATGAGCAAATGAATGTTAATTAACAGTTCAACGGATCACTTAATGAGGAAGCAAAAGCCGTAGCAAACATCACGTTAAATATGACTTGAAGTATGTCAGTCATTAATTATTAACGAATGCACACTGAAGAGGAACCAATTGACGGCAGGTCTCAATCTCATCCATTCCGTTACAATAAGTAATATTTTCTGTGAGTTGTTCATTACCACTGAACTTCTTGGTAAGTAGTGAGCAACAGAAATTTTATGATACAAAAGAGTTGCGCGGTAAATTGACGCGCAACCTTGAATTCCACCCATTTACGAAATATAGATTTGACCTATTGTACATATCAAACGTATACCCGTTGGGATTTTTATGATTTCTTCTCATAGGATCCCCCACTCCCTGTACCGGATTCTCCGAGGGACGAGGGAAAACCTCATTTGAGGGAAAAAGTGGCCCAGGGAAAGTCGTCTTTTTCGGGAGACTTCCGCGCACCAGTGAAACTGAAATTGGATCACCACAAATTTTGTCCGCCGTCGCCGGGGTTTGAACTCGGATCATTGGCACACGAGTCTAGTCCTCTAACCGCACGGCCACTGCCATTGGTTCCTTAGTAATTACCTGTCAATTGATTTGTTCTCCACAATATTTTTATTGAATTCTGAAGGGAGTTTTTCCGAGGAATTAATTTTAATATATTTTTCCACAGGAGTTTTCCGCAGGTTTTCCATTAGTCGATCAATTGGTTATAACCTTCCTTCTTTTTCCTCTGATCTACTAATTTTCTAAGTCTTACTAAATGAAATCATTGAACTCCAGTCAGTTCGTTGATTTATCCAGTAAAAGAAATAGTTAATTAGAATGATACCGTGTTTTCAATGCTTAAAAAATAACTGGAGCGAATTTAGTTGAATAGTCATCAGGTGAAAATACTTTGAAGGGTCCACGGTTATTTGCGTAAAGAGCTCTTTCTCTATGAAGTAGTTATTTTAATTCAGAACAGTCAGAGTTTCAAGTAGTCATATTGCGAGGAGAAGGATTTGGATAACGAGAGACATCAACACAGAGGTTATCTCCTTGATGCCACTATCATTTACCTTTCTCAACTCACTATATTTTTTCTGCTTGGAAGTAGTTCTCATCCAATCCCAGTTTCGAAAAAATGAGAAATTATACTACGCTCAAAAGCCGTATTACGTTTATTCCCGAGTGATGAAAGCCACGAAGTGAATGACGATTTCGATGACGGATTAATTCTCCTCAGAATATGAAATTGATTATATAGGTTATTTTCCAAGTATTCATTTTTTCATCCTGCAATATTATTTTCACAAGTGTTATTTCTCAAAAAAAAATTTAGACTGTAATGTCAAGTAATAATTTACAGGGAAGACTGGAATTGAGGAGTTTATCAATTCTATTTTTATAAAATAGTCAACAATGTTGATAAAATGGATTAAACCGATGGCTACCGGTGTCATCCAACGATTCTAGAAGATTCCAACCCTCGTAATTATGACAATTGTAGTCCCATCTTTTCATCTCCTCTCGTGAGACAAATGCATAAAATGCATCATTAAAAAATTAGTCATTCCCCGACAAGGATTTGCATAGGTGGGAATTCCTTCTCAATATATGCAGTCCACAAATAAGTGAAGAAAAAATCAAGATATTCTCGGACCGGGACTCGAACCCGGGAACTTCCCATTACCAGTCGGACAACATCTTATTGCTCCAATATGGACATTAAAGCCTCGAATGAATTCAAAATTCGGTCACGTGAATGCTCAAATGAAACGAAAATGAGTAAATGATTTAATTAAAACGCAGAAGAGAGTTTCTTCCCTAGTTTTTCTCGACAGACTTAATTAATTTTTCTCTTGAAATTTTGTTGGTCTGAGTACCACTACTGTGGAGAGCAGTACGTGATGCCCCGCCGCTAGTGGAATTGAAAACAATGACCCAGCTGTGACTAGACTTTTGTAATTGACTGCGAGTCAAGGGGAATTCGTGCAGACCCAACGAACTTACTATCAACTTTTATAATGAGCTCAAAATTGAGTTCTATTTGGTATGCCACAATTTTACTTTAGACGCCAAATTAATCTGCAAACTGTTTCATTCCACATCCGTTATTCCCCAACAAAAGCGAAATAATCATAATAATGATTTGAATTTCACGTATAACAGATTTTATGGTGCACAGTAACTTTTCAATTCAGCAGTCCGGTTTAAAATGTCGCAGTATGCTGTCGCAATATGCAGATTACAAGCTGACGATAATAAAATAAACCGATGAGCAATTTGGGTGTGAAATACTTATTAACGGATTACTATAGATTCATTTATCGCGGATGCACGGGCTGGAATTTTGAGTGAAATTTATGGATTTTTCAGTTTACGTGCGAAATTGGTAAATCAAATTGGATATAAATATATAATGGAAATTTAAGTGACGGTATCGTAATATTTCAAGCGATTAATATAAAAATGACGGCACTCTGAAAAAGTGTCGTAATTGTGGGTAAAAAATACGTGACACTTCGGCCTGTAATTGCGAAAAACAAACACCGAATTTTTATTGAAAAATGCTCTCTGTGTGGAATGTAACAAATAAACTCACCCCATTGTGGGGTAGTCAACACCGGTCATGAAGTAGAAAAAATTTTGGCCCGCCGAACCAGCTATCGGTAGAATGAAAAAATACCGATAAACAAATAGAATGCTGGACAATACACACCACAATTATTTATGAAAATACACATATATTCTATTAATTATTTTAGTCACATTATATTTGAACCGTAATTAACACTTTTCAGTTTACTCTCCCGATAATAATAGTTGTATGGATTTATCAATAATTACAATTTTTGACTACTTGGTCAAATTGATAATACTCATAACATTTAACTTAGCAATGTCTAGTGGAGATCTTAAAACGTTGGTACTCGCAGTACCGCCAAGGGTGAACTGACAATTTGTGGGAATGGTTGGTACCACCCCACTCGCTCGCCACGACGTTACTGAGCGTGTCAGATATATAGCTATCGGTGTGAGGGCTTCCAGCGTCAGCGCAAAGGATTTTCTACTCACCCAGTTACTGCTTTTCCCTCTTTTTCCCCGCTTTGGTCCTCAACTTTCCCACTTCAAGCCGTCGTAACCGTTCCTCATACAGCTATCACCTACATATCCTACCACCTCCGTGTGTCGTTTATTTTCTCATGAAGAATTCCACCTAATTGTCTTTCTGGTATTGATTTTCGGCGGGTGAAGTGAATTTATCATGATGAGTGAGTTGGTAAAAATTGCAGAAAGTTAGGGGGGACCAAAATTTCATATTTACGAAGATTTTTAATCCGAGTTAAATACATTTTATCGTGAAGTTTCGAGGCACTTACAAGTAAGTATAATGAAAAAGTCCTCGATTATCTGAGTAGTCAGTTATTTTATAATAATTCCGCAAAAACAGGATAAAAACACTTACTGTTCAACGAATAATTTTATGAAGGATTGACTATTTTAGGATGCTCGCCTCTCATCTCTCGTTCCGAGTCTTTCTAAACTACCTGTACTTTTTCATAGCCGTAGCGATAGTAAATGATCCATACCTACTTACGGAAAAAGTGGATAAAACAGATCTCATTTCGGCACCGTAATTTTGAAATAAGAATAGGGGATGATGGAACAGAATGAGAATTTTTCAGATATATCAATCTCAGTTATGCATCATTTCTAATATTGAATTCAGCTCAATTACTTTTTTCATCCATTAGCAATGCATATTAAATATCACATTGGTTAACTGACCATCAATAATATCGCAGGCCCGCCCCAACGATAGGGGTTTTCATCTATTTTCCCTAGCCTATAATCACTCCACGGATGCCTTATTCAAATGGAATTGATAATCATTAGGGGATACCTGTGGACACCTGCGGTTGGAAATTATTGGAAAATAGCTGTAAAAATTATTGCTGTCTTATTTACCGGTGTTAATGGATCAAAACTAGTTAAATATAGTTAAAAATATACTCATTCAAGAAGCCCTACCGGAATAACTGGTCAATTTATCAAAATAATGTCTTCAATTTGATAATATTTGATATTATTGATTCAGTAACGTGGCACATGGGTTTCTCATTGATTTTTCCGCACAATTTTGATTTTTTAATCATGAAAGGTCTGGAACATTTCCTGCAATGTGAAGAGAAATGAAATGGGATAAAAATTTTCAGGAAAAGTCCGAGAAATTGCAAACAAAAATTTTCAACAGTGCAACATAAACCAGTTCAATAAATGAACTGTTGAAAGAATTTTTAATGCTTAATGAATAAAACTCATGTGACAATTCTGACATTAGACAGATCCAGATTTTAAAGCTGTCCATGGCGATCCCCAACAGAAAACACTCTGTATGTATGAAAAATTGGTAAATTGCGAAAGACGATGTTTTTTATCAACGGTTGAAATAATATTGGAGAATTATAGATTTCTTCACGCTTTCCATACTGCAATGTTCTATTTTAAGACAGACGTAGATATCGATGTTCTCGAACTATAAGAACTCTGAACGATCGGCGATATTTTTCATTTAATAAATTCCACCCACTTGAAATTGCGAACGCTACGAACTTGATATTTTTTTCCGACGAGAGATATTTCTATCAAAGGATCCGTTTAGGTCTCTTGATAGGATATAGGATTATTATGTTGCTACATGTGGTGTTACCGAAAGAACGCAAAGCCCTTCCAACAGACTATACTTTCGTTGAAAAAAAAAACATTGATGAATTTAATGAAAAACTGCCGGGCGAAGAGTTGAAATAAACCGTGGACTATTTTGATGTGCAGCTGAGGATAACTAGAGAGATTCCCTATAGAGAGCGGCTTCGTTTGGGGCTTTGAATTTAGTATCACGTCCAACTCATGAAAAAGAGAATTTAAAAGAGTCAAAATGTATTCAGGCACAAAGTTGGAGCTATAAACAGGATAAAGAGTCACTTCAAAAGAAATTTTTCCAGTATCCTTTAGTTGAATTCAGAATCTACTGTTATGAACTATACATTTTCTTTGAATATATTCTGTAACAGTGATCCGGCCAACTTCCACGGATATCAATAATTAAATCAATTAATTTCCTCCCCAATTTAGGTTTACAGTACAACCGCATCATATTTTTGCGCGAAAACATTGGCCCCATTCTCGAAGTTGGGAAATGCGTAAAACTCCAACGAACAACTTACCACAAAATTCAACCTGCCTTTCCGTGTCCTCACTTTGCCTGCCGTTACGAGCGCTTGCTACTTGGGTTTCCCAACTGATCCCTGAATTTTTTATTTCTTCATCCCCCTCACGTAGCTGTCCACCATATATTCTATCCTGGATTCACTATCGCAAATCACACTAACCTACAAACATTGTTTTCTCCGAACGACCGATCAGGTGACTTGCTGCGACGTAGTCTGCAGTTGCATAAAGTTCATTCTACAAGTTTAGGGACTGAAACTTGAAGTTCTACTAACCAGTGGTGTGGATTCGGATGGTGCAATTTGGGAATCCATCTACTCTAGGTAAACTCTGAAAGGGGGGGGGGGGAATACACATATATATATTCATGATAATCCTCCGAGTTATATGCAGTGGATGAAACAAAATTAGAGCATCAAACTCTAAAGAAAACACATGTAACCAAACAAAAATAGTATATTTCGTAACAAGTGAAAAAAAATGGTTTTTGGCGAGTGGGAGGTTTATATCACGAGCCGAAGGCGAGTGATATAATCCCACGAGNNNCTCAATGTGTCGGAAAAGCACTTTTCAGTCACTCGACGTGAAGCAGACCATGACTGAAAAGTTACTTTTCCGACACAGCGTGATGAAATAGTATATTTCATCACAAGTGAAAAAAAAAACACAGACTCGTGGGATTATAAACCTCCCACTCGCGAAAATCCATTTTTTTTCACTTGTTACGAAATATACTATTTCATTTCAATGTGTCAAAAAAGTTATTTTTTCTACACAGTGTGATGAAAAATTAATTTCATGACGTATAGGAAAATATCTTATTCATAACGCCTTTTCTCAATTCAACATGCATTGAGTCTTTTGTTTAAGTCTTAACACACATACACATACACTAATTTTAATGATTCCACAGATGTTATAGCGTATAATTCGTAGCATATAAACGCTGGAAGGGAGTTTCTCTCAAATATATACGACTATACCAAATTAATGAGGATTAGTAGAATATGAAATTGCAAGTATAATATAGACAGTGGATAAAATGGAATAGTATGGAATCTGATTATCATATGAGTTTAGTTTAATTAGTTTTGACTGAGAATTGTCTGAAATGGGAAAATTGTTAATTACTACCCGTTTCGGATCGTAAATTACATAAAAAAACGTAAATTACGATTTCAAAGTGATGCAAAATGTGAAATGTAAAATATTTCAACTTGTTGAGCTGTGGGACAGTTTTACCGATAATATTGTTCAAATATTTGACAACAATCAAGAGAATTCTGTAATTTTTATCTACAAGTGCGCGACTACATCTCTCCTCCTTAATATTTACGAATAAATCATTAATTTCGTATTATTGAAATATTTTCCAGTTTCTGTAATTTAAAAGCAAAAACAAATCAAAGAAACTATTGTACGAGATGAAGTACCCATTTACACCGACGACCTTGACTAAGTCGACTTTGCAGTTAATTTGAGACCAAATTTTTCCACTCGTGTTATGACATAAAAGAAACTAATCATGTAGAAAAAAAATCAGATTTGCAATAAATTCCATGAAAACTATTATCCTCCTTATCCCTCTGAATTATAAAATATAATGCATGGAAAAATTTTAGGTGACCCTAGTCAGAGCAAGTTTCCTTAAAATACTGGTGCATGAGAGATAAGACGAGTGTCTCTCATGATGGAATGAATAGTTCATGTTAAACACGGAAATACGTGAGATGGATTTACATTCGAAGATCTGTATCACGGTAGATGTGGTATACCCAGAGGTCACGAGAAAGGATGAAGTATCACCCTCGTGATAAAGTAGTGGATTTTGCGTCCAAATTCTTCGGCTTAAGAGGAGAATCTCATTCCTCTTCCCTTCGAGATTACGATAGAGAAGCTTTACTCGAGATTATGGTATAACCCTGTTTCTTCTGTCCCACTGGTTCTCTGAATGCGTCGTAAATTGAATAATTTCAAATCCAGTTACTTTCAAAATCTCAGTGAATTCATAACAAAAAGTAGGAGCGGGAGGGGGGCGGGGTTATCAACTTCAATGTAGACTCGCTCTTAACACTCCGTTGGTCTTCTATCAGGGCGACAGCTCAGAGGACGTAACTGACACAGAAACGTAGCCGTGTAACTGTTCGATTGTGACACATTCCCCGCAATTCTATTCTCAGCATTCGGATTGGTTACCCAGAGCCATTTCCATTTGAATGTCATTGGTTGTCGTTCCATAAGCTTTTACACATTCTCCTACACAAGTTCGCTCACTACTGCACGGTAGCATGATGGGGCTAAACTTTGCATTCGACATGACAGAATGATGAAGACAAAAATATGGACAAAAATCTATAGTGAACTTTGACCAACTGTACTAGTAAACATCATCATACACATGGCGGCATTCGACCTTTACAATCGCGTACTACTTACTGAGAATGCAAAGCGAGTAGCGCTCCTTAGAAATTACTTGACTGTTTGATAATTGTGGTATGCTCCGGCTGTTCGGGAGAGATTACCGAACCGATTAGTAAATTTTATTGTCTTCTTAATCAAGCTCAGACGTTGGTCAAGAATTATTTAAAGTATAAATTCTAGATGTGCGAGAAAAATTGCTTCAACTGTATGAAATATTAATTCACGATTGAAAAATAGCAATTTACTAGTGCAAATGCGTAATTAATAAGTCGACAAATGTTTTTAAAGAATTTTGTAACACTCACATGATTGTAGCGAATACGAATGGCCATGCTAGTTAATGCACATAGAGTTTGGATTATTTCTAATCACAGTTGAAAGTCGTGGACATCGTTAGAACTCGCCAGTATAGTTAGATGAAGGTTCGCACGGGGATGGAAACACGACGGCGACATTGAAACTCACTCAGATCTTTCTGACAACATCGGTCATCCCACACTCAGTTGGTATACACAATACTTTAGTATATACATCGGTGCCTCAGTGCTTTCAATGTCGTAAATAGGAGTAGGTAAAGGTTAATTACTAAACATCATTGAGTATCCGCAGGTTCGTGTATGTGTACGAGTGGGGGGTGTTGACCGGTAAATACTCTTGTATTGCATTACGAGTGAGTAAGGACGTCCATCCAATCCCTGCTATTTTTTGTCATTCTTTCTGAGTTCACTCTCCGTAAGTGTAGTGCAGGTTCTCTTTATTCATAGAGTGTGTGAAATTAATATCGAAAGGAATAAATTAATAGCTTTAAGCTTGGAGAATAGCTTGGAAATAGACGAAAAATCGAGAAATTCTACCCTTTCATTGTCGAGTTATTGAACACCGTTGCGCAGAAATTAACAGAACAGGATTTTCACTGTCGAATTATGGAAGTGTTTTTTCTATTAGTATTATTTGTCGCAATTAAGGCAAGAAAATACCAGAAATCAAATAACGATACTTGTTATGGTAATGTAGCCTTTACAACAAAGAGAAACTTTATTAACTCAAGAACCAATTCTACATCCCACGAAACTCAACACTTTATTATTCATGTTCTAGACATTTAAGACATCTCCAGACAACCAGATCAATGAGATTCTCTCTAAGAAATATAGGTGTACACTCCCATATTCTTTACGTAATATTCAACATTGCGAACAATGTAATTCTATAACTTTGATCCTTCACAGAAAAACTCGTTCAATTAAATTTGAATAGTTTTTTGAGGCAATTAATGAAATTACCGTCACGAATGACCACTCTACAGTACTCTTTATGGCACATGTAATCCGTATGCCATGATGTCATTCACGACGAAAATCTGCCCATTTCGTGCGTCACATTGAAGCCTCCATTTGTTAACTACCTCGTATATTTCGCTGATATAGTATAACGAGATAATCCAAACAGGTCAAACTTTCGGGAAATTGGAGCAGAATGGAAATCACATTAAATGAGTGTCACTCAACAATCCAACGATACCTGTGAAATTTTACGAAAATTTCGGAAACTAATTAGGTCAGAATAGCGGAAACTGCACTTGTATTGTTTTATTAGTTATTTTCAAACAATGAAATTGCACGAAAGTTGGGAACAACTTGAAATATTGAAAATTTCAATAGATTTCTATTAATGACATTGAAATAACCAGGAAAATTCATCCCGCGGTGTTAATTTTCTTTAGTTTTATTCATCGCTGCATTCATTTCTGTTAATTAATCGGGAAAATACTCGCGAATGGATATGATTAAATTTTCATTTTTAACTATATTGATTAATCACTTGATTTGAGCAGGATTTTACTTTATATGCTTCAATTCTCAACGAATCAATTGTTGCGTGCGTGCACCAATATCTTACTCCTATACCTATTTTTCAATCAAAATATTATAAGGTACTGATTTTCTTCAGTGATATAATCATTTAACACGTCACGCACGTACAATGATAAACCGGGCATGCATCCGCACCATCATCCTAACCATCTTTCAATTCAATCCTCAATAAATTAAGAATTTCTTCAGTGGAATGATTCCTTGAAAATTTGCGGTATGGAGTTCATCATCTGTATAGAATAGCATTGAAGAAATGAAATATAAAATGATTGTAGTGTAAAAAAAAAATCACATGTTGAGCTTTTAGAACACTTATGTTGAGACACTCGAGAGTCTCTAGTTAAGATGCTCAATTTTCAACTTTCCACTTTTCAATCACGTGTTGAGCTTCTTTGTCCGGATACTTCGTAGTTAGCCGGAGTAAGGCGGAGGCGTATCAATACTGAAAATTTAATACAATTCGCGTGCTCCCAACTGTTTTAAGAATATCTTCAAACCTAAGAATCATGACAAAAATTTCGTCAAAAATTATGGGATGAAAGTTTGAGGTGTTGGAATGTATTTTTTATTCAGAATCAATCGCTCTCTTTTAGTTTCACAAATATTTACAAAAGTCAGGAAAATAGCGAAATTTCTGTTAAAAAAGTGAGCAATTTCTAAAGGCAATTTCGCTATCTCTTTCGACTCTTAATTGAAACTTTCATTTTGAGACTTGGAATTTTTTAATGTTAAGAATTTGTTATTTTGAATGTAGAAATTTTGGAGCATAACTGATTTACAAGTCCCAGGGTAAGACATTCAAAAGCCTCAAGCTGAAGTGAAAATCTCACCGTAAGAATTCATTTTTTGGGTGTAAATAGGATCGAATCTCAGCAAATGATAATGAGAAAAAGGTAGAAATCGAATCAGGTAGATACAACCTATTGTCATGAACTGTTTGTAATATTTGAAATCCACGATATGTTCTATCAATACCGTTATCATTTCATGTTTCGCTGATAAAAATTGTGTTTCCATTGAAAAAGAAAAATTCGAGTCGAGTCTTCCGCCGTTTTGTTGGCATTCTTTAGAGGAATCCACAAAACTGCTATAAAATAGAAACTTCATGGCGCAAGAGCATCGCGGCGTCGAAGGTGCAAGTGGCATTCGATAGTATGGGTATAACCATTTTGGCTTCATACCGCTGAATTTCCATCAATATCCAGTAAGGCATTCGTTCTACCAAGGAAATTACACTGCGTATTGAGGCTCTGATACCCCGCGTGCTCACATCACCTCATTCTTTTCCGCAAGCGCTGCGGGCGAGCACATGAAAGAAAAAAGTGAAACAAAATCATATACCGATGACCATTGAACTTGTCTGGGTCATCCGACGTACACACTCGAGTGAGAACTCGACTTTATCAAAAGAAATTGAGACGACGAAGCAGGCTCATTTCATTTTTGCCCTCTACCCACCTGATCATAGTGTCCCTTTTTTCGTTCCACTGTCAAAACATTTTTATCACATTTTCCCTTTACTTTTCTCTAGCCTTGTTGGTTATCATGAGTGTACCCGGTGAGACCTACTTGGAGGGTCAATACAAGAGTACTGGCCAGTCGAAGAACGACCTGGGCGGTACAGCGGCACGAGGTGTGTAGCCATAGCTACGACTTGGCAAAACAGTTACGAATGCTCATGGTTCTTGTTCATGGGATAGTCTCATTATAACGTCCTAGCCAATATAAACTAACAATCATTAACAATCAATTCATTATTTTCTCGTAACCTCCATAAAAATGCGAAAAGATCATGAAAAGTGTATTTACAATATTGCGAGAGCTGTCGACATTTTTATCGCGGAATCCGAAAAACAAAGGAATTTGAAAAGATCGTGAAGAAAATCTCGTTGATTCCCGAGGATAAGACCCAAATTGTTTTTTCTACCTCAATTGAACTACATTCAGACATCTCAAATGCAGATGGTGAACTTCTTTTAATCCGAATTAGCATATATATTGTCGTGACATTTAGAGAACAAATTCTCCGGAGCATTCACGAGAATTTCCCCGCAGGAAAATGTGATGTCTAGCCTTTAATTCACAAAAAAAATTGTATTCAAATGTTTTCTTTATTGTTCAACAAGCGTCGTAATTCCAGGAACAAATTAGAAAAAAAAACGATTTCTGTCACACAGCGGTATTTTTTTACGTCTTTTTAAGTCTGATTTATGAAAATCTTAATATTCAACTTGCCTGGCAATTATTGAAAGTCACTTGAATAATTTTAAAGAGATAAGTGTGAAGAAGCTTCATCCCATCGAGTAGGAACAAGAAAGAAAGAGAAAAAGGAGTGGAAACCGATAAGGCGAAGACAATAGGGATTTCTCAATTTTGTTTATCATACCAGCATTGAACACTGAGAAATTGATAAATGCGTCGATCGAAGAGGATGTGATGATATATATTATAACGAATCTTTCTTGTTCGCAGTGTATTCTTTTTTTTGAATCCACACCCCCTCCTCGGAAGTTAGTGTTGCATGAGTATTGTCTTTATTTTCCTCCTGATAAGACATTTTTTATATCTTAAAATTGATTAAAAATGATTTTTCAAAATAACGTTTGAACCCACGTATTCTTGAATATACTAATGTGCCAAAGAAAATATGTTAAATTGAAATTGAATGAATAAATCGGTTTACACGTTATTTATAAATTTGTGATTTCGCCTGAATTCCACTCACTCTATTTTTAATCAATCTGCCTAGAGATTTTCGCATCTGTAAGCAGATTGAACTTTAGTCTCGGTCCCTAGAGTAAACAGCATAACTTCCGCTTTGAACCAAAATCACGATGGCAAATATGTATGTGTTAGACGTAATATCATCGAGTGCTTGAGTGGTCGACATCATATTACAGAATTCGGGTGTATACGAGTGGAATCTACTAAAAGTTTTGTCTTCTC
>JAPYZM010005874.1:0-11170 GCA_030522845.1 Psyttalia concolor | reverse complement strand
TTTTTCATCTCAATGTGTCGGAAAAGCACTTTTCAGTCACTCTCCTCTTCGCGTCGAGTGACTGAAAAGTTACTTTTCCGACACAGCGTGATGAAAATAATTTATCAACACTGAGTCATAAATCCAAAAAAACAAAGCAGATACTTGTCATTCAAATTTCATATCTCACAAAAGAACAATTCTATTCACCCTCCCACTTGACTTTCTGATTTACAGAAAACATTTCTTAGCAACAATTTAAACATGTCCACTTTTTCTAGCAGAATCTATAATCATAAAACCAAGATAATAAAACTAAAACCCTCTCCACGTCAATGTTTTCAACTCACTAAACCCTAATTACAAAAATTATAAAAATAATCTGTTCATTAAATAGTCCACCCACAAATAACTTGAAGATCGTTGGAACCAAGAATTGCAGATGAATACGATTTTCGCAATACACCAACAATGTTGAATTTACGAAAACCTTCTCAATCCACAGAACGTTTCCCAATGAATGCAAACCACTACAGCAACAGATCAGCCTGCTACATGATGATGGATCAGTATGAGCGTGCCCTGACAGACGCCAGGAAGACCATCGAAATCGATCCCATGCACATTAAGGCCCACACTCGTCTTGTAAAGTGTGCCCTGTCCCTGGGGAAGACCCTGATAGCCGATGTAGCTCTTACGAAGCTCTCAGAAATCGACCCAAGCAACGAAATCCTCGTCCCCCAGCGTAAGAAACTGAAAGAAATCCAGAAGTATCTTGAGACGGAGATGGAAGCTGCAGGTTCCAAGCAGTACAAGAAAGCTTTATCCGCGATCAACCAGTGTCTCGCCATTTGTAACAAGTCCATCCCGTTCAGACTTCGCAAGGGCGAATACCTGGCACTCTTGGGAAGGTACGAAGAGGCTGAGGCAACAGCCAACGATGTCCACCTCGTTGAGCCATCGAACGTCGAAGCGAAGTACATCGTCGCTCTCTGTATCTATCAATCAGACGTGGACAGAGCTGTGAACTACCTCAGGACGACTCTCCGTTCTGTATCGGACCATAAGAAGCTGGTTTCACTTTACAAGAGAGCTATAAATTTAGCAGAAAAGAAACAAGCAGGAAATGATGCTGTGAAAAATAAAAAGTACGACGAGGCACTGAAATTTTACACTGAAGGCATGGCTGTAGACCCCGAGAACTTAGGAATGATGAAGAAGTTACATTACAATAAGGCTCTCGCGTACTACAAGCTGGGGAGTCTGCGAAAGTCCATTGAAGAGTGCACGAAAGCCCTGGCAATTGATCCCAAGTATGTAAAGGCTTTGATGAGGAGAGGACGTTGCTACATGGATCTCCACGACTGGGAGGAAGCTGTCAAGGATCTGACGAGGGCTTGCAAGCTGGATGATGGCAAGGATTGTAAGAAACTTCTCGATGAAGCCAAGATGAAATTGGCTACGGCTAAGAAGGATTATTACAAGATCATTGGAGTGTCTCGCAATGCGTCCCACCAGGACATCAAGAAAGCATACAGGCAGCAGGCACTTCTTCATCATCCAGATCGTCATGCTTCTGCCACTCACGAGGAGCAGAAGATTCATGAGAAGAAGTTCAAGGAGATCACCCAGGCCTACAGGCTGATCATGAGGAATCACAACGTCAATAGGCCGCAGGGACATTTTTGCAATCAGAATTGTTCAAGCAATGGACGTTTTAATAACGACGATGATGATGATGTTGAGGGGGATGACGAGGACGACTTTTACAAGTTTTATAGGGACAGCATGTTCTACTATTTCGCTGCTGCAATGGAGCATCAGCTGCGCTACTTTCGCGGATAGTTCCATAATTTGGGGATTGAGGACTCTGGTTTTACCGGTACAAGTTTTTCTGATGGGTGTTCTGTTTGTTGGCTATGTTGAGGTCTCATTGATTCTTAGATTTTTTGAGTTTCTATCTTCGATTTGATCTTCGAGTTCTCTTAAAATTGGGATATTTGTTTTGGATTTTATGCAGTGATTAGCACGGTCATTCGATAATCTGTTTTTTTTACGTTTCTGGGTTGGTATTCGACGCGATAAGTAATCAAAGTTACATCTCGATAATGACAATGTACAAAGATTTTTAATTTGCTGAATTGAAAAATCTTATCAATGTTCGTGTATTCGAGGTATTTTTGATTGTTGATCAATGGAGGGAAATTTCGAAAGGTTTTGAAAATGTGCATAATCGAATTGACATTCTAACCGCCTTATTTAAATTTCAGAATAATTGAATCAGTGGTTTGTGGAATAACGTAAAATCATAAGACGAGTTAGTATGTTCGATACATATTCATCACGAGAATTTTTTTTTGTAGAAAATTTAAAGGACTGCCTAGAAAATCTCTCATGGATTAATATTTATTGCTACGTATTTTCGGACATTCGTCAGAGAATGTAAACTGATTTTGGACTTTCTTTTCATTAGTCCATTTCAGAGTTGGCTTCAAAGGTATGGAGAAATAGCTCAGGGATTTTTAGAGAATTAAGTAAGGGTGGATGATAGACCTTTGAACTATGTGTTACCTGTGTTGAGTTTCACTTCTCGATTTTTTTATATATAATTCAGAACCTAAGCAGTTATTAAGAAAATATTTAATAAGTTCAAGTACTGAATGACAGAGTCGATCAGAAGGTGTTTATGATTATAAGGAGTTAGAAAGACACACTGTTGGTGTTGTTATCATACAAGATTTCCAATAAATGACTGAAGTATTTTTATGTTTAATTAGACATACATTTCGTAGTTTTATTCCTATCTATAATAAATGCATTAGAAATTTCTCGTATTATCGTATTTTTAAGCGATGTGAAAAAAAACATACAGTTCAGAAAATTCATGAAAAATGTATTTTCCCATATGCCAGAATTTGTTTCATTGAGACTGATGAATTCGACGACGATTATGGGTTGAACTCTAAATAGACAGAGAAATTAAAGAAACTAGATTAAAGTCAGATTGTTGGAAAAAGTAAAACGTTTATTGAATCAAATAAAAAATTACAATTAAACCATTTAGTAACATTGTTTTGAAATTTCTGGCCTTCCCCAAAAAAACTTTAATTTCTATGGAGTTGCAGGACTACTTCAATATCAGCTATTTCAGACGACAGGAGGGAAGCTGATATCTACATGTTAGCCTTATTGTCAAATATTTTAGTAAACGATACGGAATTGCTGCAATGTCAAACACAATCGGAGATGTTTCCTGCAAAAATCCGTATGCCTATCATTTTAAAAAATACGTATCAACAAAAAGCCAGTTCTCGCCTACGATGCGAACACCAACGCCACACGATTGAAACCCCTCATCACAATAGGCCGGAAAAGTACCATTATGCTAAAAAAACTTATTAAAAATTATAAAAGATAGTATATTTGGATACGATTATGGTGAAGTGGGTTTGGGCTCGTTTAAGGATCAGAATATCAGCCGAAGGCAAGTTTAAAAAAGGCACTCACATTTTTGGTCTTTGGATAATTGAAAAAAAATGTCTTTAATTGATTAAAATCAATTTATTATTTGTTCAACTGTTTGAGGTCTGAGTAAGTACTTAGACGTCAAACAATCGATTTAACTCCAACCAGTGGTTTTAGACTGTTCAATAATTATGGGTGTGGATTTATCCTCCAGGTCCGTTAAGATTACACGGGGAGAAAAATTCGTTCGTAATCATCTTTCCGTTTGGTAATCCTGTTGTGTTTCGACGGGTCGAAGAAAATTCCTGTATCGCTCAGTACAATTTGTTAAAAGCAAAAAGTAAAATTTAATTTAAAAATTAATTTTAATTAATTAATTCATTCATTAAAATAAAATTATAAAAAGTCAACTTTTCGTGAAAAATGTCCTAACTCCACAATAAAATCAATTTACTGCTTCCTAAAAATTGCATAATTTTTGTTGAACATGTTGAATTTTACTGTGAGATCATTTATTCCCGGTGCACGAGAACAGGTCGCACCCGCTTCCAGCCCTTTTTCTCTAACAGTTTGAAAATTTTGGCTCGAGAGAATATGCTGCTCTATTTTCTTAACTGTTCTAACAAATTTTTATGAATTTGAAATTCGTCTGTTCTCAACTACTCTCTTGCAGGAGCTTATCCTGACCCGATTTGTTCGTCTCGAGGATTCGATGTCGTTTCTTAATTGTTCGTAGGAGGAGGAGTAACGCTGATGTGGAGAACAAAAAGGCGATGATACTGCCCCACTGAAAGATGCTCTCAACAAGGCCAATTGTGAAGTCGACGTTCTTCAGTTGGCTCAAGACATCTTCAGGTATGGTATCAATTTCCATGTCGATCCAGAGAATGGGGAGGATTTGACCATCCTCAAGGTTTCCTAGGAACGGAACACCAGATGCTTTTCTGGCTTCTACGTTCATTTGCAATCTTTTGTGCCCACCTATTGGTAATCCTAGTCTCTGTAACAATTGAACAGGCAAAATGAGATGATAATTTTTACGAGGGATCATGGACAGTACATAGTCGCGTTATTTATTGATTTTTTCTTTAATTATCTGCATATTTATCCGCCCGCATAAATTTAATGTAATTATTCCGTTTTAATAATTTCATTTACTTAGCACTACTTGTGAAAAATTGTCTTTTTAATGCACAGGTAGTTTGAAAAGTAATCGGTGCATATAGAAACTCTAGAAAATTTCTCAGCGAAACCAACTCACCACTTAGTACCGAAATTAAGTACAATCAACAGCATAATTGAGTGGGGCTCAATTTGGTGAATAGTTAGATGGAATGACCGGGTCACATATTTTAACTTTTGTGGGGTTCCTACCAGGCGCGGCTCCGTGGCGAACCCTAGATAAACTAAGGGCTGATAAGGTTTGTAGTACTTTACCACACGTTAAATTGGATATTATGGAATCTATATAAATTGTTAAAAAATTGATTTCAGTAAGGACGGCGAGGGGTTCCGTGCATATATCCAAGCGTAAAAAATCACAAACTTTATGTGTTGATGTGATCAATTTATCTGAAGGAACTGGATTACGACACTGTAAGAGTCATTTCTCATAAGATAAGTGCGAAATAAACTACCATTTGCCGTATTTTTGGAGAAACATTTAGAGGTGCTAAGGAAACAACAATTATTAAAAATTTTGCGGCTGTTTTTCTTGATTCATACGAGTCCATAAAATTGGTTAACAAAAAAAAAGAACTGATTTTGTAAAAAGATAATATAAAAATGGAGATTGAACTCAGCTCTAGATGTTCGAACTAAGCAATGAAATAATATAATAAACGAAAATAATAAAAACCGACTAATTGCATTTGCATGGATTTATTGAATAAATAGTATTTTTAATTATTTAAATAATATTAAATCGACAGAATCACTGTTCTCATTATTACTAACCCACTGGGTAAATGATTATTTTTCAGCTGATATTATTGAACTGTCAGGCAACCCAACTTATTATTGTTTCCAAAATTCAAAATTCAAAGAGATTAATATTACCGGATGAATCTCAAGGTGGGTCAGGTGGAGTTCAGCCTCTGGTTTCAAGCCCTCTATATTGGAAAACAAACTGGGTTGACCTCCGTAGAAATGAGGGGATGAGGACAACATCGGAGTACCTAAGGCACATGCAGAAACGTTGAAAATTCCGATGGGAGGACACACTCGATCCGTTCCATTTATTGAGGATTGAGGCTTTTTGGAGCAGAAACAGTGCTCTTTTTCGGAAGTGAACGTGAAAGTGTCTGCAGGAGGCTGGAAGCTGCAAATAAAAATACAAATTAAAGTTCAATTCCATAGCGAAGTTACAAATTATTCGAATCGAAATAAGATCACTTGACAGGCTCATTATAGATGTAGCTCTCTTCTTTAAACAAAGTTGATCTATAGATCGAGAAGTCTGGTTTTTGACTGTCGTTGATCAATTGAACTAAAAAACGATTGTTTATCATCGTTATTTTTTCCCTGCATTTGTTAAGAAAAAGATAATTCTGTGGGATAGATTCAGTCGTGAACAAGTTCTGTTGTTAAATTTTCCAAAAACATTCCATGAAACCACTACATTATTTAATTTTTCGCTGTTCATTGAAATATACAGCTAATCAGTGATTTCAGACAAAAATTTAGCACTCAATTGCGTATATTTGGTCGTCTTTCATTTGTTAATAATTTTCAGAAAAATTATCGTCTGCTGGATTTCGGAATTCCTTTTCCATAATAAAAATCCAGAAGAGTATATGAATCAAAATTGCTCAATATATTTCTCATCATTCATTGAAATATACAGCTGATGAGTAATTAAACAAATAAATGAGACGTTCAATTGCCTATTTTTATTTATCTTGGACTGATAATTATTTTGAGAATACTTATCATCCGCTAGAGATTTGAATTCCTCTCGCATAAACAAAATTTTGAAAAATAGATGGATCATAATGGCTCACTGCATTTCTAATTATTCATTGAAATATGTAGCTGATTAATGATTTCAGGGGACAAAATGCGCATCTCTATGTAAATTTGTGCAATTATAGGGAAAAATGAAAGTTCGATTTTCACCTTATTGTTGGAATTCCATAGGAAGACCCTTCTCCCACTCTATCAAACTTGAACATGCGGCACATGTCGGCAGTATAAGTATCCAAAGTCTTGGATGGATCTTGGTACATATTGGGTGGATAGAGAAAGCCCGCAGAGGAGAAAACACTGTCACAGCTATCATCCCCCCAGATATTGAGATGCGTCCTTCCATTCACACGTTCAATCATTCCCATCTTCGACAGATCACCCTCGCCGGTGTATATCGTGATGACGTCTCTGGATAGTCCGTTTTTCTGTAAGAATCGTTGCGTACCTTGATAGATGATGGCATTTCAAGGAATGTCATTTAAATAACATGAGGTGTTGGTAAGCACTCGGATATTGTAGAAAATTATGCAGAATTATCAGAGGAATGCGTGCGTTCGCTTCACAGATCGGGTAAAAAATGGCATTCTGAACGATGTTTGATAAAAAGTTGACGCAAAGGATGTTTCAATAAATTGTGGATGAAGTGTTGGTGTCAATAAGAAAAGTTAGAACATATTCTGCAGATTTTTTTACATGAAAACCGACCAGTGTTGGTTTTTTGGTTTGTCACTCAGTCTGGGAAGCGCTATCTCATGGATTAAGTGATAAAAAATATCGTTCGATACACGGCCATGAAGAACTTTCCTGTATCCTATGATTACAGGTAGTGATGGAAAGGCATTTTTTTTTACTCGGAGGCTTATAGCACTAGCCGGAGGCTAGCTAAAAACTGAACGTTTCCGAAAAGTTATTTTTTGAGGCAGGTATCACAAAAAGTGAATTTTTCAAGTAGGTATTCCAATAAATGATTTTTTTAGGCAGGTAGTCCGAAGAGTGAATGTTTAGGCAGGTATTTAAAAAACGATTTTTCACGCCGATATTCCAAAAAGTGAATTTTTCAGGCAGGTATTCTCCAATAGTGCATTTCGATACGATTGCGGGAACGTACTGTCGTGCTCGTGGCAGGTCTAAAGCCTGAGCCGAAGCCGAGTGATATGAGCCCACGAGCCAAAACCGCTTTATTCACGAGTTATGAACAAAGTTTTCCATCTCCTCGTGTTGTAAAAGAGCTCCTATTCGTGTCGCGTGACTGAAAAGTTACTTTTCCGACACTCACGTGTTACGAACAATATTTTTCATCTCAATGTGTCGGAAAAGCACTTTTCAGTCACTCGACGCGAAGCGCAGAGTGACTGAAAAGTTACTTTTCCGGCACAACGTGATGAAAAATACATTTTTATGGATGGAAATTCTGAGAAGTACGAGGCATGGTATTTGGGCTTTAGTTTTTAAGATCTAAACAGAATGAAATGAGTGGAGCCTATTGAGTGCACGACATCCGAAGTCCTGGGTCTAGTTTTTCCCTTCGTAATTTTTAGTTACTTCCTTCAATAAATTCGTAAGGAGCTGATGTGTCTTCCAAACGCATGAAAGCAAGAAACGTTAGGTCTACTTATTTACCGGTTTAATTCTTAAAATACCCAATTTCCAATAGATATACCAAAAAGTAAATTGTAATTATGACTAAAAATCATTTTAAACATGTCTCCCCGAACTTACCATCACAAGAACTCCGAATCTGTCCATGGGGACATCTCCCAGAAAGCTCATAAAGGGCTTAGCAGCGTCGAACAGCTTATCATCGTATCCCCACAGAAATCCGCCTACAGAAACCGGTAAAAATGTCTGGGTTGGGAAGGCACTGATGGCAAGAGTCAGCCCCCACTGAGAGACAATGGACATGTCCCTCGCGAAGGCCATTGTCGTTAACAACGGTATGTTCGGAACAACTACAACATCATCGTCGGGTCTGCCTCCTTGCCACTGGAAAGAGCTTTTCTCCTGGAAGGAAAGCGTTCCATTCGGGTAGAACTCGGTGTTCACCCGCGTCAGGGTTTCTTTGTAGATGTAGGGGCCGACTTCCTTCACTTTTAATTTCTTATCCTCGCCCCGCGTGAACTCCGGAATATTTGTGTAATTAAAAATTCGGATGTTGTAGGCTGCGGAGATTGGTGGACGCACGAACCACTCGAACATCATCGAGTTCTCGGTTATCACGAGATTCGATGATATTACATTGGACAAGAAATTTGTGCACCAGAAGATAATGAAAAATGTTATACTGCAGATAATCGTGGACACCAATGACGTAATGACACATTCTCGACAGCGAATCGTCCCACGAAATGATGTATCTGGCTCTTCATGAACTCCCGTCATTGTACGTAATATTTTTTAAAATAATTATCACATTTTTTCTCATACGATAAACTTATTTAGTTAAAGTGCAATATTTGCTACTATTTCAGACAAATTCAGTATAACTATCCCATAAGTTTTTTAAAACTGATCAACTGATGTAGTTAAACAATGATTAATTGATTATTGATTGATATTAATTGGAGTTTGTCAACTAGTGCAGGTGAAGAACGAATAATTTAATTGGTAATAAAACTCAGGAATTAATAACTGGAGCTAGCGGCTCGGGAAGTGGTTCAACCCTGACTGATATAAACGATGAGTATTCATTGACGAAGAACGATCGTTCACTTCCTGACATTTTTTCACTTTAATTCGAACGATCACCGTCGGCTTAGAACTGACCATCGAGCTCGCAAAACCTCTGAGATCATAATGTGTTTAGTAGGGGGTTTCTTTGAGGACGTACAGCGGATTTTTTTTACAACAGGACATTTGACTATAAAAACATGACTTTTGTAATAAAAATTGGTAAGGTTTCACTATAAGGAGTTTTGCACTTCAGAAAAGCGCATTTCCTCTGAAAAATCAGGAGAAATTTGTTTGCATCTGTTGAGAGAAGATCATCAGGCTTTCCCAATTTTACAAACGTATAATTTTTGGATGTCTCAGTATTACCACATTAATAAATTGCGAAGCGTGTGGACAATAAAAAATTATTATTTAATAAAATTCCTGTTTGCTTAAAAAAAAACAATGCGTTCGCGTGGAATGAACTATTTATTAAACAATTTCAACAATTTCAACAATTTCAACAATTTTTTGTGCTTTTTATGAGTTTACAAACCAACTCCAATTTTTTGATTCATCAGAAAAGACTTTCTGGACCTTATGAATGGCTCTGTTCGAGATTAAATTCAACATGTGATTTACAAAATTAATGCAATCATTATCACTATTATTATATATACACTACGTCACGATTGTTCGCAATACGTCGAGTTTTTCATAATGTCTGAGGGTAAATAATCTGTCACAGACATTGAAAAAGTTGACGGCATTTTTTGTTGTTGAGATGATCAAGTTTGTGATTTATTGAACTACTACTGAGATTGAAGTTTCGAAATATTTAAAATTATGATGAGCAACAAAACGTCCGATTCAGTAAATAATTTTTCCTCAGGAGTGGAGAAATTTAAAGGAAAATTTACGATCTTATTTACAATTAAAGTCGATCACGCCTTATTACCTACATATTAATAAATAAATGAACAAATGAATAAATAATGGAAGTATTTTCAAGTACTTTAGGATCTGTTTTTGTTGAAAACGTTAAAATCAAATTTAGCGTACAGTTAAACATCTGAGGGTTTCCATGGTTAAATTGTAGTTTGCAGTCTCGACCACCCATTAAAAAAAATTGGCCCTGAAATTATCGTCCAAATTTGTGCTCAAGTTTAACTAATTAATGCCATTTCCTGAAAATAATCTATAGATAAGATGTCCTAAGACGATAAATTAAATTTCCAAAAATTAGCGTCTCTAGTTTTTCAATAATAAAAAAAGACGTAAATTCCAGTAATTCCAGTAAGACGAAGGGAAAAATAGGATAATGAAGCATTTTTCTTTTTATTTTCATAATGCATCCAAAGTTGTGATGTATTTCAAACAGAAGAACATTTAAAGACGAGAACTTTTAGCAACAACTACAAAAATAGAATGATTATTTCTTTGAAACGGAATATTGATTGTACAAAATTGGCTGTTATTTCGTAAATAAAAACCTGAAGAAAATAATGATTTAGAAGTTCTAGTGTTTTATGATCCTAAGATGATTCCACAATTGTTTTATTCCGATGAATGCGTATGATGAACACTTGAAGTAAATGTGCTCATTTCTCCATTGCGGCAGAAGCCAGTTTGTGAGCTTCTCGGATGCCGTCATTATCTCTGGAAACATGTTGCTACAACAAAAAGATACAAATTTGAGAAATTTTACAATGTCTAGGTTTCCAACATCTAGTATAATCATTCCACTACTTCAGAATTTTTCTCGAATTTTTATTCATTTATTTATTATTTATTCGTCTTTTTCTGTAATGTTAGTATCGACGCCACCGATCTTCGGACCTTCCATTTACTTTCTATTGTTACAGTATAACCGCAAGTGCTTTATTAAAAAAATAGTATATTTCGTAACAAGTGAAAAAAAAATGGTTTTTGGCGAGTGGGAGGTTTATACCAGGAGCCGAAGGCGAGTGATATAATCCCACGAGTCAAAAACTACTTTTTTCACGTGTTCCGAACTAGTATATTTCGTAACAAGTGAAAAAAATGGTTTTTGGCGAGTGGGAGGTTTATATCACGAACCGAAGGCGAGTGATATAATCCTAACAGTCGA
>JAPYZM010005871.1:0-11715 GCA_030522845.1 Psyttalia concolor | reverse complement strand
CTCCGCCATAGGCTGTGCGCATCCTGCCATTTTCTGACACTTTTGCCCTAATTCCGCGTATATACTGCTCTCAACGTGCCTTATTTTTCCTCTCGGGCGCCAAAATTTTGGTGAACTTCGAAGCCAACAACAATCTATCCACTTTGACCATGTTGTTGGTGATTTTCAATGTCATGAAGCACCGTTCTCATTCCGTCTTGCAGATTGTTGGTGATGTTTTTCACCGGTGCTTCATGACATTGAAATTTGATGATGAAGGTTAGCCAAAATTCAGCTTGCCGCCTTTAATGATACTATTAATCGAGTCAATTGCTAACTTCTCCCATGCTCGTTAACTTTAAAAGCTAGTAGCAAGCTCTTGGCCAGGATCATCAATGCAACAAAGATTGTTGTCCAACGTGACAACGTACTTAAGGGCTGCGGATATGTCTGGCCGAAGGTCGTTGTTTTTGGCTGCAACGTCCCCTAGACATTGAAAGAGTTCATCAGATAAGCTTTGCTGCGTTATTTTTTTATCATCATGGTTTCCATTCGCTGTTGCTGTCTGCGATGAAACTGCTGCCACGTCTGAATATCTGTCGTTCCTCTTGGGTAACGCTCACCACCTCTTCAATCCCTCGACGACTCGTGTCTTACTGATCTCCTATCCTAAGAGTCTGACAACGAAGTCGTTCTGGATGATGTGGACTTTCCCCTGCACTTACGTTTTTCTCACTTAATCTCCTTTTGCAGTTTGTAGTTTTTTCTGTCCTAATAATCTGCCTCTCGTCGTTTCTTCCTATGATCACTAAGATAAGATAAGATACGATAAGATCATGTTGAGCGTTTTCGGTTCATGTTGATTCTACTGGTTACCTCGAATTTCGTTTCAGTAGCACTACTCGAGACCGCCCGAAAAAAAGTAATGACGCTTAGAACAGGAGTATAGGCGGAGCAGCGGAGGTGGCAACAGGGACGCATAGGAGAAACTTTCAATAAGACTTGGGTATTTCGGGAGTTCATCGTAAGAACCACCATATTTGATCTCGAGGACGGGACTGCGAAATATAATACTAGACTATCGTGGCAGATAATATTGAACAATACGTTTTGTATACTGTTATCGAATTTCGTATCGGAGATAATATTGAGAAATATTTTTTTCCGTACCGCTTTTCCGTGTTTCTCGTCCCGGAATTAGTAGCGACCATTCCTCGAACTCAAAAAAGTGACATTACTTATGGAAAAATATTATTTCTGGGCTGTCGTTATAGTTTTTGTTACTGGCGTAGTGGGCTAGTCTTAGCGTACGGATCGGATGCAATTTAATCCTTCAATGTACTGCCCCTATATAATGTTTAACACGTTCCGATACACAATTTGCCGAATTACTGCTCTCAACCGATCGCTTATTGCTCTCATAAAATCAATCCCCTGTTAGAACATGCTTGCAATTCACAAGATAACTTGCCCAGTCTTATTTCATTTGTTAGCGCAATTTCGTTCGATTGCTCTAACTAACAAAATATCAGTACTTTAAAATATCTATGCAAATTGATCTCGAGACAGTGATAATACCCATACATATACTTCAATTGCAAAAAATTCACCTTTTCTCAAGCACTCGATTTCTCGAGCTATTGCTTCTATTCAAACTTAGTATCTTCTAACACTCAACTTTTGTACTTATTGCTCTCATCTGACCTCTTAGTATCCGTCATGAATTGAATCCCCTATTAAACTTACTTGAAATTCACAACATGCCTTGTCCGGCTTCATTCAGTTTTATCAGCAAAATGTGTCCAGTTGTCCTTAGTCATGATCGGAATCTAATCAATTGTCTTTTGGTTATTGTAATCGTAATTTTCTATTGATGGCAACCAGCCGAAATTAAAAAATTTTGGCTGCCAGGAATCTAAGCTTCTCAGTCATGGTTTATAGGGTTTTAACACGGTTTCCTGATAATCATGATTCGTGCTTACTCTTTCACATTCAGCCAGTCAGGTTCGATACGTTCTAAGCCAACCGAGGGATGTCACGCAATGCTTTACCTCATCACGCAACCCAAGATGTCAGAGATTCGGCATTAGTATTCCCGAAAAGGAGCCAAAGTATTGTCGATAATTAACCACAATCTACAACTATATATGAGAATGTCTGATTAATTCGTGCAGAGTTTTTGCACCTCGTCAACTTGGTCTAGATCCGGGGGAGCGTATCGGCCAAGGACATTTTTGAAACCTCCAAGATAACAGGCCGAGCGCTCCCGTGTATCTATTTTAATTCATTTCTCTAATGTTGAGGTGATCTCAGCATTAAATTAAACATCCGTTCTTGGTGGACAGTTAGCACACGTAGTGTGAGAGCAATGAGAGTGCAACGAGAAAAGAGAAACTACCTCAAATCTACCTCGTCCATTGCAGGATAGATTTCTCGTCCAAGATTTCTGAGAATGTCAACCCAATAATATTATGTGAGGAACAAAGAATGGAAGAACACGTTGTTTCTAGTTCGCTAAGTGCTGACTTCTGGACTCTTGAGATAGTAAAATAAATATCCAGAGCAAGGATTTTTAAAAAGAGTCCGAATAGGCGCTTGCCCGCGCTACTGTATCTGTGCGCTAATGAAAGAGGAAGTATGAGTGGAAATGAGTATAAGACGTGGCCAATCAACAATGAGGATAGAGTGTGACAGACTTTAGACTTCAACTATCGAGAGTTCCGATTCTATTCGATAAATCGTCATCTCTCTTTTAGAATATGAGGATGAATGATATAAGAAAAATAAGAGTAAATCAATCCCCCGGCGGGAGGAGTTCAAAAGAGGAGAATGGTTAAAATCCAGATATGGGACACATGAAAACATATCAAACAAATTCCGGGATGCTCCCCAGAACGTCTTTCCGAGGAACAGTTAGTCGTTCCGCGTCGTCTTTCTCCCCTTGACTTTACACAATAATAACCCGGGAAATGTCAATCTAATCGTCTTGTCGTTATTGTTTCATACACTTGACGCATTGGAGGTAGAGTGTGTGCTTCTATTAACAATTATAAATCATGAATTACAAGATAATTTCTCTTTATAAAGGTCGTATTACGGATATCTAAAAAACTGTGAACTGCAAAAACAAATAAGTAAAGAATGACAAATCTGACGGACTTAGATCTCATAGATCTTGAAGAGGAATTCGCCTGAAAGGGTTGAGCGAAATGGAACGTAGGACGAAATGACTCACCTCCTTTCATGCATTGTTTTGAAAGTTTTTAACTATATTGAGGGATGTCATGGATGACATATGGTTCTAACTAGACGATCCAAGGATCTAAACCTCCAAATAATCCATTTTATGCCTACTTGAGCCTGTGTTTCACTACTTGAGCCGTTGTTTCAAACAAATTGTGGAAACTACGTAATTTAATGTGTTATTGTTTTGAAAGAAAAATCGAGGCACAATAATTAACGAAAGTTCAAATCAGTTGGATAGGGGATGTCTAGATGGGTGATGAGTCGCGCCGTTAATAAATCCCTGAAAACTGATAAAAGCATAAAAACAAAAAAATTGTCTTCGTAAAAAATTCACTAAGTGCTCATTTTGATGTGTTGTTTTATTTCAAAAATTTAAACAGTCATTTTTAAAAATGAAAAATGAAGGAAAGAAATACATTGTGATGCCAAGCTCAACTCAGGATCAATATACTTGTGACGGTTTTTTGAAACACTCTTTCTACGCGCAAATTCTTATTGAAACCATATGTGACTCGAATGAAAATGTACATGAGCATCAAAAACCGTGCCCAGTACGTTGATCCTGAATTGAGCTTGGTGTCACCATGTATGTATGTCCTTTTTTTAAATTTTCAGACATAACCGTGTTTTTTATTTTGATTTGTTTAAGTAACACAACATATCGACATATGTGTTTGGCGAATTGTTTTACAAAAACAATTTTTTGTTTTTGTCTTTTTATTAGATCGTTATATACCACTCCATATCTGGAGTTTACCACTCGTTCTAACGATCCAATGACTGAGAGGACCGCCTATTCCTTTTGAGAAATCCACTTGCCAGCGGACGCCTCCTTCAACAGTTCACTGGGAATATGTCCGTGTTATATCTCTAACAGTACACAGCTGTATAGTAACGTCAGAGACAGAGCCAGACGGTCTATTATATTGACTTCAGTGGAATAAGGGTCTACTTGGGTACTCTGTATTATCTGACACAGCATCAGAAAATATTTATTGATAATCAACCATAATAAATGACTTCTATCTATGATTTTATTGGTATTCCATAATCAATTGGTCCAGCTAATTGATAGTCCCAATTGGTATATTATATTATATTATTATATTGGTATATCATACCGAGAAATGATTGTGCTCTCTCCCCACTAAAGGAAAATCATAGAACCAAAATGAGAAGAATCAAAATTTGCTGGTTATCGAAGAGGTTTTATAAAAAAATCACGAACATAGAATAACATAAAACTAATACCGAGAATTCCCCACTTAATTGAGATGAAAAATTTTGGTCATAGAACGTGCAAAAAAAATTTTCAATTTGAGGGATTATATCACTTACCCATAACTCGTAATATAACCCTCCTACTCACCAAAAAGCACTTCTTTCCACGTGGGACGAAATATACTATCATAAGACAGTTCTGAAAATTCGACGGAATTGCTAAAATACCACTACAAATTCAATTACATTGGGTACGTGTTGTTTTTTTTTAAACCACTTAAGGATTGTTGTTTCCAATAAGGAACAAATGAAAAATTTATAGCATATTTCTCACCTAGGCAGGATAATCAGACAAGTTGTCCTCACGTGCAAACTTACGACCCGAGTCAAAGGCGAGAGTTGTAAGCACGTGGGGAATACTTGTCTGATGTTCCTTCTGAGGGTTCAATATAATTTTTTTTCGAAGTGGACTAAACTGGACGATTCTAACCCAGCGAAGCGATAAAGGAAATATAATGTATTATTTAATTTAATTTTAAAATTACACCCTTCAAATTCGTTCGTCCGGCCTGCACTTCGATATACTCGACCACAAATATAAACTAAGTGTACAAGTATACATCGGTATGGTTAAGCGATCCATGGGTAGACATTGATTTCTCCCATTCAGATGTAACGCCTTGACTGTGTCCGTTTTATATAGGTTAAGACGCTGGGCTTCGCGGGAAGATCGACGCTGCACTCCGTTTTCAGGTCACTCCCAGAGGCACTAAACCCTGATTACTCCGGGACTAGTACTCCACGTCACGTTGTCAATTACATCAACATTTGGTACAATTGACAAATTCAATGATAATGTTTTTTTTTTCATTTCGCGTTCATAATTACTATAAGAGTTACCGGAAAAAGGGTCAGCACTTTTTTTTATTACTAGAAATGGGTATACACCATCATGGAATTTTCTTGTTCTGTTATAATAGGAAAGTGAAGGATATCGAATCTGAGATGAATGACTTCGTGTAACCTCATTCCCTAAAAAAGAGGGAAATGGATGAGATTAGTCAGATTTAAAAAAAAAGGGAGAAAACAAAATTGTATTCATATTTTTATTCCCAAAGATGATTATATCGTGAAGGGCGGATTTAAGATGAGACTTGAAAATGCGATTCAAAAGGTGGAAATGAAAAATAATTTTCCTTTACTTTTCTGTTGAAATGCTCCCTCTCTCTCTCATCGAATCTTAATTTATCTTGATTTTTTCAAACTAAAATGAAACTATTCGTCGTGAATTTCTGAAATTACTCAACAATCTTTTCAAAATTATATATACTACTTGACCATTATTTTAAAAATACGTCTACGATCGACCTTAACTTTAACTATGGCAAGAATTCTCAATATATATATATATGTATGAATGTTGTAGGTAGAAGAAGACATTTATCTACTATGGGAATCAACTATTGTTATTATATTCTTCTCCAGAATTAATCATATTGATTTTGAAATTCTTCAATTTTTCCGATTGAATAGAAATTAGTATTTATAAAAAAATGAAAATTGTTTGATGTGTTACGCTTTTACTGTTTTATTAATTAGAAAACTTTTTCAAAAATGCCAGCAATTTTGCATTTAATACTGCTGGTAATTGAAAAAAATGGTGTAACCCCTTTAAAAAGATTCAGAGAAATTGTTTTAAATTCCAACCAGGAGATGCGATGAAATGGATGAACAATGCTGGAACGCCGGTGAACGTTCAAATGTAAAACAAAGATGGTCCCGATAGGATGCATTTCCGTCAGGCGAGTAAACGGCCCGTAAAAACACCGTAAAACCACAGTACTAGCAATGGTGGATCTTACCACTAGTGGTTATACGATTTTTCTCAGCTGTAAATAACGCATGTTGGTGCATATATCGTCAACGAAAGGGGTTGAAGAATAGGTGAACACCAGAATGGGGACAATTGGAGTACAATGTGAGAGAAAAAAAATGAAAAAAAAGTGGGAAGGAAAAGAAGTGGGGGTGCCGGGGAAAGGGACACGAGGAAGGGGGATGAATTCGTGTGCAAGCAGACGTGTTTCATCTTCGAAGTGGGTAAACGGGAAACACTCACGATAGAGAGAATGAAAGGGACGGTAAACCGGGGCTCACGAGCCGTTCATACACGACCGAGGAGTCGACTGTATATCTTGAAATAGACACCCGGCTTTAGTGCTTTTTCAGATTTCAGTGGGAATGAAATCATTTGGAAAAACATGTATTTTTGAACGGTAGAGTGCGATTATTTTTCTTATTCTCGAGGAATTGGAGGATCGAGAACTCAAAATTAGTTGCTTCAATAGAATTCGAAAAACTTGCCTAATGACGGACGAAACTATTTTATAAATTTTATTCATTTTGACTTCTGAACAATTTTGTAACTGTTGAAATGTAAGGTTTTAATTTTGAGTGTTAGCTTTCATTAAAAATCAATAACGATCAATCCATTGTGAACATGGGACACTCGTCAGATTGCTTTGTTATGTTTTTTTTTTTTTTTCATTACGAAGTTCAGAAAGTTTTCTAATGTGAAACTATTTGAAAGTTGTCGATCTTCATTAACTCAGGAGTGAAATAGAGAGAAAGAGAAAATTTATAGCTCCAAAACATCAATCAACATCAAAGAGATAAAGAAATTATTGTCTATTTTTTTTTGTAAAGTGAAATAAGATCGACAAAAAAGCATTCCTGGATTTGTGTTCATCTACTGGTTGGAGAGATTTCTATACACATTTCTACTTTTTTCTTTTCAGTTTTCCATATCATAACCTGCAGATGAAGAACAAAACTGGTGTTTTAAAGTTATTCTATGTATCTCGAGGTAATGTGGAGTAAAATTTTTTCTGACAATCATGAAGTCACTATACCGTAAGTCCTACATTAATTAAAATAAATACCTTTCGAGAATGTATTGTACGTCTCTGAAGAGTACTTCGTCTATGATAATGCAATGTTATGAGGAGAAATAAGATGAAAATTGAACTGAAATAAAAGTTGATTTGATTGGTAAGTGAAATACCCAGAGGCTGGGCCAGAGATCGAATGGACTATAATTAAAATTTATCGAGTACCAACCCACCTTGCGTGGCATCGTGGGGGGGGGGGGGGGGGGGGGGGGGGGGGGGGAGGGGGGGAGAGAGAGGGAGAGAGGGAGAGAGAGAGAGAGAGAGAGAGAGAGAGAGAGAGAGAGAGATGGAATAATACTGTATGTGGAGCAATGGGGATGAGAGAGGATATGAACATTACCCGCAGGAATCGGCTCTGAAACTTGGTGGGTGTGGAGTTGCCTACTGGAGCTAAGGTACTTTGTCAACCAGGGACAGTGATGGAGATATGTTGACCAGAAAGAGGAAAAAAAATCTCTTCTGTCTCAACTTCTCTTCTCAGCGAATCAATGCCATTTGATAATTTTTCCGAACGCAACTGGAAATTTGAACGATAGGAAAAAAATTCCTCAAAAAAGCGAATTCACTGTAAAATTTTATTACGTTTCTGTTGGATGTTGTAATTTTAGTTTTTCGGCGATTTTGTTCAGACATTTGACAGTTTATCTCCGTATCTTTTTAACTAGAAATATTCAATGAGAAATATTTCTAGAAGAAATCGATAAAATTGGAATTATTATTAGACCCTGAATTTATTAAAATTATTGATAAGCACATTTTTCGAATTTTTTCAAATTTAAAATTTTCCAAGTTTTGCTGTTTGATTTTTATAATGGAAAGGTGAAATTCCCCAAACAATAATTTTATCGTTTTCGATCAAAATGTAATAGTCATTTTTTTTTTATAGAAAAACAATTGTGGACCATTCTCTATCACAGATGCCAACAAACCGGGGAATTTACCAATAGAATGAGCTACAAAATGAAAGACTCCTTTATACCAGTTGGATAGCGATCCCATAAAGTTTTCTATGTAATTCGTTACACATGAATATAAGAGTGATTTTCAAATGATAAAATGTTGGATGTTCGAGAATTTTGTCGGACTCATCAACATGAGCCGTTTTTTCCTAGTGAATGTACTAATTTACCCTCTATTATTTCCTTCTCCGTACGGTTTCCGTACTTGTAAATTTCGTGTAACTGATAAAATAGCTTCGTTATTGGGAGTGAAGTTGGGAGGAATGGAAACACCCGAGAACTATGGGTTTTCATAGGGCCTCAGAATGAAACCTCTCAAACGCCCAAACACCGCAAAACTTTATCAACTTTGATCAACGGCCAGAGGAGCTCTGATCCTACCGAGACGGACGGTTGTTTCGAGACCTTCTGTGCTGTTAGTTTTCAGGTACTCACGAGTTGCCCACCAGGTTTCAGATAAATCTACCACTTTTGTATATAATAACATTTTGAGGGCGACCATTTGTTGTTTACTCCAAAATACGAAAAAAATTCCCAACTAGATATTATGATTAGTGATTGCGTGTACGATAACAATAAAGATTTACAATTTGTATTAATTTATTCGATGATTTAACTGCGTTTGTCAGATGGGTTTAAAGACGTCAGGTTTTAAGAATATGAATGTATAAAAACACAACTAGCGACAAAAACTACTGGAACCTGTACACTATACAGATTAATGGAATGTTTGAATAGTCTATGACGATCTTTTTAAACATCTAAGCCTGGCAATTTGTTTTATTCTTTTTTTCAACGTAGGATGTCAGAAATAAATTATATAAGCAATTGATTTTATTACTGGGAGGAGACTTCGCCCGTCTGCTGCCCCTCGTCGTAGCCTACTGCTTGACTATATTTGTTATCGTATTACATTTTGAGACAATTTCATGCAAACCTATACAGTTCCCATGTGTCGTTTATAAATATTTCATAAGACACAATGGACTTAGAAAAACAGAAAAATTAAAAAGAAAATGTGACTGATTAGCCGAATCAAAAATTAAACGATTGGGAAAAAGTTTCACGACGCAACCTTTTTTATTTCATGGAGATTATTCGTAATTTCTTTCCCACTGAAGGGCATATGTTGACATTTATACAAAATGTGAATATATTTCCGTCTGAATGGAATTTGAGAATGGATAATTGTTGGTTGTTGTAAAGGCTCCCCATTGTGAACTTGGAGACCTGTAAATTTGAACTATTTTCCACCAATGTATTGGCCTGTAAAGATAAACTGAGGACATTGAGGAAAAATGATCGTTGTGAAGGTAAAAAAAGTAATAGGCGACCATAATAAAATGATATCTTACTCGACTACTTCAATTCACGAAAATTTTCAGAGAGTAAAAAATAAGAAATGGATAAAAAATTATTAATATAAAATGCATATTATACAAGTCGAAAAAATCAATATTTCATTAAAAAATTCTGCACTTCTTACTAAACGATGAATCGTATCAAATTTATTTAATAAAATTATCAGAAATCGTTTCCCGTTATAAGAATCGATGACTTACGATTGAACTGAATCGGTGATAGTGACGACAAATAAGTGCCAGGAAAACCGATGCGACGGAAAACTGGGTCTCTGCGAGATTCTGAAGTTGTTGCTGGGACGAGTCCTGGAGACTCCGGAGTGGATCATTCCAGAGGAGTTGATGATGGGGAGCCTCTGTTAATTATTGATGGCGACAAAGATGTGTCGATTACGACACAAACTCATATATATATATATATATTCAAACTCCGCTAAATTCTTAAAGAGAATTGGCTGCTGGTTGTTAATAGGATCAGAGTGCCGATGTAGTTGATGATTGTCAAAAATAAAATACGAAAAGACGATTTTTCCAGATTTTCCTACTAGCGTTAGTGACGGCAACAAAGAGAACGACTTCATTATTCAAATCAAATCATTTTTGGATTGAAATATATTAGCTTGACGATTAAAAAACTTATCGATAAATTGATCTAATTAAATTGGGTTGGAGCACTAAGAAAAACAGGACACAGACAAAACAGTAAAACTCCAATTTCAATTCTTTTCCAATAGTTGTTCAAAAATATAAAAAAGTTAATTCAGTTTTCCAAGAATATTGTACAAGTCTATAGAAAATGAGTGTCCCATGAACGAAGAAGAAACGTCCTCATCATTAGTTACATTGTCATGTTCAGTGAAAAATTATTATGAAGGCATCCTCAACTGAAGTGGATCATCTAGTCCGATGAACTTTGAATGAAATGAAAGATGGAAAATTTTAGTGGGAACAATGAATCGGGCGAAATCAATTGAGAATAGAGAATAAAAGTAGAAGAGATAAGCAAGCGTTTTTGGGTCACATGTCTTCGGAATACCCTGCGGACAGAGCTTCGTTCATTCACTGTAATCCTTCTTCATTGCTTTCGCACATTGAATACGGTTGTTTTTTGAGGGAATCGTTGATATCTTCCAATACTCGGTGTACCATGAAATGTTAGCATTTGACTGATGAGTCGATGCACTCGAAACTGAGGAATCATGGAGAAAAATCACGCCGGTATGTCGGTTGAGAGTCGCTAGCACATACTGTACAGTGTCTGAAAGTGCAGTGTGGGTAATCGCCGGAATACTATCTATCACAGGGCTGAAATTCTGCGCGTTTAGGATACCTTAAAATCCTTATAATACAACCAATGACTGCCCAAGATTCAGGGGCCCCCTATTGTTGGTAGGAAGAGGTGGCTCTGATTGGTTGAATTTTAAGATTTTCAAAGTACCCTAAACGCATAGAATTCTAGCCCCGTACTAGCTGAAGAATGGAGAACCCTCTACCGGGGAAAAGGATCACCAACATTGAACTCTGAGAAATTAAGCACCAAAGAGCGGCGAAACAGCGTACGCCGATGGTAGTTGCTGTGAGATAGTTCGAGGGTGCTTTCTACCTGGGATGGTCATCTTGCCAAAACCAATACACACTACATCTAGGAAAATTGGCGCATTGGCGCAACCCGGCTAGAAATATTGTTGGGTATGCCCTAAGTGCATTAGTACCTTACGGGTTTGGGATGGGGAGGCCCTGATCAGTCTCCACTCACGAGTACCTTATCATCCATTCATCGGGTCTAATTTATAACTAAAATTGTACGTAAGTTTCTGGTGTTGGCGTTACAGGGGATGCCTCATCAGTTGAGACCGATAAGTAACCTGTTATTTAACGATCTGGTATTCCCTACGAGTTAATAGACGCTACAGTATAAACAAAGGGCCAAATATCGTAGTCGGATTTCATTGCTTCCCAGATCGTCGATGGTGATGTTTGCGTGAATATGGTATGAGTGTT
>JAPYZM010005867.1:0-10217 GCA_030522845.1 Psyttalia concolor | reverse complement strand
ACTTTTCCGACACTCGACGCGAAGCGAAGAGTGGTTGACAAGTTACTTTTCCGACTCGGCGTGATCAAAATATAGTTTTGAGAAACTTTCGCGCATTTCAGACAGAAGGAAGCTGCGAGTTTGTAATAAATGCTCGTGGGAAAATTTAAGGATTTAGAAATTCTGAAACCAAGTGGTTTCGTAGGTGAAATTTAATAGAGTTCAAGTCCTTTAGGTATGAAAAATGAATTGTGATGCGTACTGATGACGATGTGATGGTCGCCAAGTGGATCAGACATTATCAATAATGTCGGTAATGTAATTCATGTATATGCAATCGATGTTGTTCATCTTAATGGAAGTCTTAATGTCCAGTTGTCGTATTTGTACATTAAAAAAGCAAATTTGTACAGCGTTCCAGTGTTGCAGCTGTTGGTCGCTCGCAGCGATTAGTTTAACAATGCGGATGTATGTTGGAATAATAGCGGCAGCTATCAAAATGGACAGCTACGGAGACGGCGGTGCTGACGGAACATTGAAAAGGTAGCGGTTGATACTACATCACAATGAAAACTCTGATTACCAGTAAAATTCATTGAAGATGGTCGGAGCTGTATCTAATTTGAAGATGATGAGGGATCACTACTGATATCTGGAGGGCTAGTCGAACAGAGATTAAATCCTCTAGACTGCAGAAGAAAATTTGAACACTGACTTTTCCGTCCTACGCCCGCTTTTATAAATTTCTTACCTTCACGTATACGCTCCCGTGTTTTTACATATTTACCCTTCCTACCCAACCCCTCTGCACCACATTCACCACGGGCCAAGAAAACACCTTACCGTGGGGGAAAACCTTGGCCAGGTCCAGTTGTCTCTTTTACGAAACTCGCGCTCGACAATGAAAAGCGAACCCAGGAACCTCGCCACATCAGTCTGACGCTCTAACCACTCAGCCATTGCCGTCGATTATAGCTCCTTTTATGTCACAGAGCCCAAACTTTTGATGACGTAACCAAGTCATTTAGAGGGTCAGTTTTTCCAGGACCTATTGAAATTGTTATAATTAGATGGTGTTGAAACAACTGGATTGGTCGAATCATTGCTTCATGACCCGTCGGGTGTTACCTTATAAAGGCATTTTCATGGGGTCACATGCGGTATTTCGTTGGTGGATGAAGTTAGTTTGCATAATTTTGTTCAATGGAAAAAGGGAGGGAGTTATTAGCCCTCTATCTCGACGTCTCTTCTTAGATAAGGGCAGCCGAAAAATGAGCATCGTCCTATCATAAAAATGGAGGGAAGAGGCGAGTCCGCAGCGTCTCGGCACGAATATCTGTTGATTATCCAAGTAAAGCAAAATCATTACGAACAAACACATTGTACCATTTGGCCTACGTACATGGGCACGTAACAACCACTTTTGTTGGATTCATCTCTCATGATAGCGTTGCTCATCTGTGATGGTTTAATAATTCAGTGATCATCACAATCGAAAAAAACAATCGAGACTCCCGTCACGCATGACTTTCATTGTGAATGCCCTCTAGTTTCCTGCGATTGATGTATGTTTCATTGACAGCTTCTTTAAACATGAAATCGTTCGTGAAAATACATCACAGCCACTCAGCAGTCAATATTTAGGGTCATATTTCCTGTAAGCTTACCTGAAAAAAAAACAATTCTGAATAGCTTTACAGGAACCATCGAATTTTCTCAACATGTCAATGTCGACACTTTCATTGGTGTGCTACGAAATTCTCAGGAAATATTAGATAATTCGTTAAGTCTTGGGTGTGGACGTGGTAATGTCTGTTCTCCAAGACAACGCATCTTGTTACGGTTACAAACAAAGGAAAACACTAAGATGATGCCAAAAATTACTCTCTACATAGGTCTCTCCAACGGGCAATCCATCACCTCCTTCAAACCTAGTATAAAATAAAGAAAAAAGTAAAAAAATTTGAAAAAAAATGATATTCAAGATAAAAGTCTTGAATGTAAAAGAATGGGTCAGGCCGTCAGAGAGAGACTAAAGAATCACTCTGGTGAGGGAGTGACACTGGGTTCTCACCATGCGGACTTAGGTAATCAATCACAAAAAAAAATGAATTAATGAAGTTGTATGGGTACTGATCTTCGCACTGTTCACAATTCACGGAGTCACCAACCGTCGAAATCCGGGCGATCACGCGCATATATCAAGATTAATACTTCTGATACGTTTTGTTTTCATATTTTAATTTTCCGGTAATCACAGTTAAAATAAAATGAAATCCAAACCAATCATTTCCCCCAAAAGGGGGTGTCAGTTTCACTTCCGGGGGAAAAAAATCCACACTCCCACCAAGTTCCACTGAATTCGGTCAGATGGATATATACTAGACATTTACTATATATCATATTAAATAAAAATCAAGTTAATATTTATTTGGACGATGAAACAAAAATCATTGAAAGTGTTAAAAAATACTCTCATTAAGATGAAATGATATTGAGTAACTATCTACATTCTGAGATATACTATAGTCGTTCTAGAAGTCCTTGAGAAATATACGCAGCGTCGTAAAAAACGAATATATTGTTGAAATGTACTGAAACAAAAATATATTTTTTTTTATTTATTTTGTACTATAAATTTTATTCCAATTTGATCAATGAAAATTGCTATACCGATGCATAAAAACTCATAGATAATTGTGGCAACAACCCACCGACCGATATTTTCGGCGGTGCTTGGCATTTTTGCATCACAAAAATTATTGCCCTATTCAATTCCTTGGAATTTTTTATCCACGCCGAAGTATAAAGCGCCCACGTAACTTCTTGGCACTAGATAAATATATGAAAGATGAATGTGAAAGAATAATGAGTTCATTCAGAATGATGAGTTCCGAGTCGTTAGCTTACAGCTATGGTCAAATTCTCTGCAGCCCATGATAGGCAAAGAAGCTCCAATCCATCTCCAATAATAACCACCATAAACTGAATTCTTGTAACCATGGTTTCTTTCTGCGGAAGAAAGCGAAAGTAGAAATTGTGCTTCGGAATGTCAAATCAGATATATATATATATAGTTAGGATTCATGTCAATGTATTTTATTTGATAAAAATGATTACAAGGTTGCTCCAATATAGAGTGTGGTACGCATTACAACTGGACTTGTCCAACTCCGGTTATCAACTGTCTTTTCTCCGCCTAGACTCATCCTTGAATACTCAGAGTTCCCTAATGCTGTCTTTGTCTATACAATGACCATTCATTCCTTCATTCCTTCTCCCTCTATTAACAGTCTTTAGCCGTGCACCTAAAACCTACCCTGATAGCCTTAATCACTTTATGCCATAGGTGCCCGTAATCCGTGATTCAACCGAGGGAAGCGCGGACCCATTCGTAGTTCGTCGGGTGATCTCGGTGGGGTTATTGTGCTCGCCAAGCAAGAAGGCAGAGTTCACGAACAGTATTAAATGAAATAGTGGCTATTTGAGTGAATGATCGTAAGTATATTTTTCATAGTTATTAATCCCGCCGAAAATGAAAATAGCCCGAGACGGGATTTCCTAACTAGCTCGCCAAAGCGTTTATGGAATAGGTGCCCGTAATCACGCGATTCTCACCTAGCATCGCTCGGTTGAATCGCGGATTACGGGCACAATAACGTAAAATATTGTATGAAACTTGAGCGTTAGGGTCTTTTTGGTTCCGGGGATTATAACAGTGGCCTTCGGCTCGTTTTACAACCTCCGACGAGCCAAAACGCCATGCACATGTTGTATATCATACTATTATCGATACCCTTCATGATTGTTATTTCTCTGGTTGTGACAGAAATGCAAAATACAACTAATCTGTGTACTCCAAAACAACCGGATATGACGTTTCATCATATCGATTCTCATTATGTATTACATAACTCAATGTTAAAAGTGAATAAGAAAGCAGTCAATCCTCGCAAAAATTTCGATACCTCCGCATCATCTTCTTTAGTAATATTGGATATCGAATGTCTACATTGCGGACATTCCTACTTTTTGAGGCGGTATTCAAATTTATGAACCATAACCGCAAATAGGAACGGCTCTTTTCATGACCCGAGAGCACCACGAGGAGGTAGTTGTTCTTTGCTGCCAAAAAGTGATTAATTGTGGGAGAAATTCCCCATTTTCCAACCGTCGCTAAAATGTCGTATACTGCCTGGCCGGAGTGTGCAAAGTCGTGATATTTGGTTCAATTTCTAATTTCAAACTAATTATCATTAGCATCCAATTGATCAGCTCCTGACTCTGACTCTTATGTTTAAATTTCTCCTCAAGTTGATGAAAAAGTTGCGAATTAAAATTTCAGACTTACTCCGATTACGTGAATTCCTCCACAAGGAACGGATATCATGGCTACTATGATTGCTGTTAGTAACATTGGCCGAGCAATCTTCGTCATTTCATCAATATACCTTGGAAAGCCAAGCAGAAAGGAGTATATCAATTTCTTTTCTTAATAATATACGGTGAAACGTGTTAGTTACCATAATATATGCTGATGCATATTAATACACTCTTTAAGTTGTTGATAATTGGTCACATTTTTCATTTTCTCCGCGAGAAATTCAAATTGAATTGTTCCATACCAAAACAGCAAAGATACTTGACAAATAAATCCAATGATACAGGAACATTGAATACATCCTATGGTCTCCACTAAAAAAACTATATCGTAAACAGGATGTTCATCAATGGAAAATGGATACTCAGCACCCAATGGCAATGGTTGATCCGTTATGAAGGGACCAAATATGTAGAAGGCAACGAAGACAGAACAGCTTATATGATATATGGAGTGAAAAGGAATAATTCGGTTTACGTAATTTGTAAGCACTTCTCGTTCGTGGGGATTTGCATTTTCCACAAATGTTTCCATCTCAGCAATCAAGTACTACAAATGGAAAGAAATATTGAAACTCCATATCTGAGTGTACAAGATATAATATTCATAAGGTAGCAGTAGTAAAGCAAAGTGGATATATAATATTATACAGAATGTAATAAGTATATAATCTACAATAAAGTATTACAGATTATTGAGGGGAGAGTGAGTGAAAATGTAATACCGAAATACAATGGCTGACTCATGACGGCTGGTGTAGGTGCCAAAGCGAGTGTACATTTCGTAGTATTGAAAGAAAAGCAGTAAAAATACTATATTTATATCTCTCATATATTATCAACCATTTTTATCCTTATCACCCAATTTGCATCCCAATACATCTCAATCAGACGTTGGAAGTCTGTGGGCGAGGGAATTTTTTTACTAACCCTTCAGCTGGCGATTTTGCAGATTCGGAATTCTACAAGAATCAATATCACGAGAGGAAGATATTATCGTTTATCGATTTAGTTCTCAACAGAAAGGAAATAGTATATTTCGTAACAAGTGAAAAAAAATGGTTTTGGCGAGTGGGAGGTTTATATCACCAGCCGAAGGCGAGTGATATAATCCCACGAGTCAAAAACGACTTTTTTCACGTGTTACGAACTAGTATATTTCGTAACAAGTGAAAAAAAATGGTTTTTGGCGAGTGGGAGGTTTATATCACCAGCCTTCGGCTCGTGATATAATCCCACGAGTCAAAAAGCACTTTTTTCACGTGTTACGAACAATATTTTTCATCTCAATGAGTCGAAAAAGCACTTTTCTCTCAGTCGACGCGAAGCGGAGAGTGACTGAAAAGTTACTTTTCCGACACAGCGTGATGAAAAATAATTTACCGGAGGGGTTTCAGAACTTACTCAAAAATTGAGGGAATGAAAGCATGAAATCAATGGCCACACCGGTGACCGAAAAATTTGAGAATGAGTTCCAATCCAATGACAGGGATCAGGCTTAGTGGCAAGCAAAATTGCCTGAACCCGGGAATGTCCCATCACTAATGGTGAAGGAAATTTACCAAAACCGTCAAGTGGGAAAGGACAAGGTGCCCTCAAAATCGGCATAAACATGTATACGGACCAAACGATTTTACAGGTAAAATGTAACAAACTGGGAGACTAATTAGCAAATTTGGCACTTCTGTGAAGGGCAAAACAAAAATTTTTTACTAGTAAAATGAATTGTAATTCTCCGGGAATTCTAACGAGCCGCAATTACGGAATGGCAGCTAAAAAACACGAATAAATTGACATTGCAGGGACATTTTCTCAAAGCTGCGCTCACCTGAAACCGATGATAATGGCATTTACCAACGATCATCTTCGTCATAACTTGAAGAAGACAAGCTGCTACTGATAAAAATTCAGTAAGATGCATAAAATTATCCCGGTGTTTATAACCCCCGTTGAGCAAAGCAAGAATGATGACGACGCAGATAATACAAGAAATCCACCAGCCAATTTCAAAACTGATTTTTAAGAGTCGAGATGCTTTTGGCCCGGGTGGCCATCCGAATGAAATTCCACTTGCCAATCTGGTGTATTGGATGGCAAACTCTGGTGTCAATTGTCCACTCATAACGATACTTGATAGAAATCTCTATTGAATCTGTAATGAGAAGCGCAATAAGTATAATTTATTTTTGCCAATATATTTAAGAAATTAACCATGATATGATCATACATTCGGGATATTTAAACATGAAATAGAAATATCATTGTTTGTTTGTTTAATGACACATTTATCGTTCAGTAGAATCAAAATAAGACGTTAGATTAAGGCGGGTCGTAAAATTCTATTATATTATTGCCGTAATCGCGGATCACCCCATCAATCATTTCGTCAAGTGAATGTGCTTGGCAAAAGAAAATATATGTGTGTCAAAGTAAAGGATTTTTACACATTTACTTGTGGCAAGTAAGTTTACTTTGGAAAAGAATGTTTTTCCTCAGTTTATATAAAAGAATAGTATCATTTGACACTAGGCCGTGATGAACTTTGCTGGCGAATATGAGGTTCAGGACGAGCCGAAGGCGAGTATTTTTTATTCATTTATCTAAAACCAACCAATTGATTTTTGAAAACCTTCGTTTGATCTTTTTTCCGTTAATTTTAATGTATATACTCCTTTTTCCCATTTACGCTCACCGAACATTTATTTATTATATTCATCTCACATTCTTAAAATCATTTCGTCAGTCTCTTCATCGCTTTCACTCATTTTTTTTAGTTCTTTCATTTGTTTCTTTCCTTGTATCTCTGTGATACTCCATTGATTTCGCCCCTTGGGATAATGTAATTACACTTCTCACCCCTGGCCTTTCAGTCTACCTTTACGCACTATTCCCATCCCACGTAGGATTTGCCGACCTAACGGATGCGGCCAATATTTGGCTCACGATCGATTAACCGACTGTTGGTTAGCTCCGCAGGCGAACTTTAGCCACCGGTTAAATTACTGTAATAATAGTCATATTAATAACAGCCATAATAAAATAATAATTTTAATAATAACAATAAAAATTACCATAATATTAATGTAAAATGATTTTATTATTGTTATCATGATTACTATTTTATTATCTTCAGAAATGAACTATATTTTATAGAAAATTATAGTGGTTAGGAATATAATATTCATAATAATTATTATTATTGTGAATGATTTTTATTAAATAATATTACATTGATACTGATTGTCAATCGCACGAATTTATCGAGTGGATAAATAAATGAACCGAAGAGCCCAAAAAATCGCGGATTACGGGCACAATGACATAAAATATTGTATGGAACTTGTGCGTAATGGTGTTTTTTGGCTCGTGTTACAACCTCCCACGAGCCAAAAACATCATTACGCACATGTTGCATAATATACTATTATATGGTAGATTATAATTTGTACTAATATACGAATCGTGCGATCGACTAGTGGTTAAGGTGTAGGATTAGGGGATGCGAAAGGTTCCGAGTTCAAGCCCCCCAGCGAGCGCGATATGTCCAATATTTTAAGTTAACAAAATTGTTCCGTTCAAGCGTTACTGAATTATGAAATATTTTTATGCCACTCCTGCCTGAAACCGGCAGATTACGCACTCGGCGCTTCGCGCCTTGTGCCTAATTCAGCCAGTTCCAGGCCGCGTGGCATAAAATTATATTCAGGACTTGTTGGGAAAGTTCGTTCTCAACGTGTGTGGTTACATCACTCGCCTACGGCTCATGCTGCAAACCCCTCTCACGTTGAAAACAAAATTACCTCACACGTGCTGAAATATACTAATTCAGGTATGTTCGATAGAAAAAAGTGATTTAACAATGTTTGGTTTATTGTTTCAATTATTATTGAAATCCGTAGATAGCTCGGCTGTGATTATTTTATTTAGATTTAACCAGCTCGTCATTGTTATTTTTTTTTATTCAACTGCGCCTGTCTTGGCACATGGGCGTATGAGTGCATTGCATTAACTTTATTTACTTGCTCTATGCAAAGTTAATTAATTTAATTGCATATTAAATGATGTCAGGCATTTATAGCAGCCAGACTTCGGCCGAGTACTGGCAGCGACGATCGGCCTACAGTTAGGTACCGATACCGGACCGGTGTTATCATCCATTGCTCTGCCGGAGGTTCGGGGGACGTTGGCTACGAGCCTCGGCAATGTTGGCTTCGATATTAGGCCGAGCATTAGCCGAATCTGGCGTTCCTACGTGGGATTCGACTTTTACGACGTCGTAATTGCCACCTCACTCGATTCCTTTAATAAATTCGGTCGTCCTTGTTTCATCATCCTTACTATCTCAATAGATTAAATAATTCTCCTTTACCAATTTGCTTGGCAAAAGAAATTTTCTTTTTCTGTATACATGCTTATAAACCCTTCGCTTCAACGATGATTAAATACAATTCTCCTGCATACAATATACTAAGTATCTAAGTCCCCTCTACGTGTGATACCGCGAATCGATATCGTTTTTTTCGGCATAGAACACCGGAACTTATATAAAAACCCAGGTGGAGATGAAGGATGGAAACAAGGTTCGATCAAGCTTGGTCGAGAATTGACAAAGACTGGTTGAACTTCGACATCCAAGATTGAATCAAGCGTGAGCGAACATTGAAAAATAATTATTTTTCCATGGCTGGAGATCCCACGCTTGGTCAAGCTGTAACTATCGAGCCTCGAGCTAACCTTGCATGTCATGATTGGATTAGGGTGGCAATCCAAATTTCGTCTAAGAATGTGCGTTAATCCTGATTCTTGCTGGACGAACAAAAAAAAGATTTACTCATTTATTGGATAAGAAAAAGTCATTGAAACAGAAATTTATTGTGAGAAGTTTAAAATATTTAGTCAACTTAAATTGCAAATAAAGAGACACTGAATTCATCACGTGGAGACAAGGTTTTTTACGTATAATTGTCGATTTCCCTATCTCTAGGGGGAGAGAAAAAAATTGTTAAATAATTTCAACTTGATTAATCACGTATTGATTAGCAAATGGAAATGTAATGTTAACATTTATGAAAATTTTTTTAAAACAATTAATTGGTATTGAGTATGATTGGTATAATTGGCTTCTTTTCCATCTCGTTCAATGAATCCAGTTTGAAGCATGATAGACCGAGCTCGATTCAAGATTGCTCCTGAAATTTGAATCAGTCATTGATTTGCCGATGAAACTGAGTCTTGTTCTGTCTTCGATATCCAAGTCTTGAGCAGCCATGCTGTTCCAGTCTTAAATTGAGGCTTGATTAATTGACGACCCATGCTTGAATCAACATACGATTGAACAATGGAACGAAGCTCGATTCAAGGTTCGGTTATCCAGCCTTGACGTCATATCTTGCTCCCGCCTAATTCCCCTCGTCAGGGTGGACTTTTCCTACCTGGGAAACCATTGATTCGCCTCGAATAGTTGCCACTCATGCATTAAAAACCTCATCCCATTCACTATCTTGAAGTATTGAAAATCCATTGTCACGCTTTGTACTTTAGTCATTTTAATCGTGCATATAAAACAGGCATATCCTGGGAAACTACGTGATAAGGATGCACAATCTTCTCAGTAGAGGTGATGCCTCAATGAATGTAACGTATAACTTACGCAACGCTTGCAATTGTCGGAAATAGTGAAAAAAACACAATTACAAGAACAATTATTTTGTGCGTTGGGCACGTCTCGCGATGCGTTCATTATGGCATTATTTTAGCGCTACCCGGGTAAAAAAAAAAGGTTTTGAAAACTTTTTAAAATATTTTTGAAGAATTTTTTGAAACATTTTGAAAAGTTAACCCGGTGGCACAAAAAAAAT
>JAPYZM010005861.1:0-15622 GCA_030522845.1 Psyttalia concolor | reverse complement strand
AATCTAGAAAGTTTTTTTGAATTTTGCGGCGAATGAAATTGAATATAATTTCAGGGAAGAACATTCAGGAAAATTCAGATTTTACTGGATATTCATACTCCCTTGGGAATTTGAGTACATTGAGTAATTTCCTTCTTTACACTCCTCAAAATTCTGAAATTTCATGGCTCTTTTGCCAAATTCAAATCCAGTTTCGCTGTCTTAAAAATCAATACTAAATTGCTCACAAAATTTAATTTTTTTCTAACAATACTAGCGAATTAAAACCCATTGAGAGACTGACAAGCCTCAATTTAATATCTCCCGAAATAACAATTTTTCGCCACACTTTTTATGGCAGTCATTTTTTTAACAATTTTTTTTCTGATGTCTCCATTTTTTCACACCAGAAAATCCTCAGGAAATGATGCGTCAAATTGGGCAGTTCTGTTCCCGATTGGTGGGTTAATTTTGCGATTCACGAAATGGGGTTGCGGCCTCGAGCCCCCAAGATTTTTTTCCCTGAACGCGCAATGTTACTTCAGCGGCGTTTGTGAGCATAATCTCAGACTCCAAGTTTATTGGATTTCTATTGACAGAGGCTCAGGGGCAAACTTTCGCGAATTTCACGCGGACGACTCCACTTGTTCCTCCCTCCCCCGAGGGTTCCCCGATCCGGCCCTATTAATATTTTCTTTCTTTTTTTTCATTTCGGCTCCCCTCGATATGACGCTTACATTACCGTCGGGTTTTATGATAATGGGGATAACATAACGAGGGGGTGAAGAATCGAGGGTGAAGACTGTTCGTTATTGAGTGTAATATAAGATGAGGATTTCTGAGAATTGCAGGGAGTGTTTAAGAATCCTCGGAATTGGAATTTACTGCCGATGATACAGCAGTGATTGAACGTAAAATTTTTTGCAATGACGTTGTGTATTATTCGCCAAGTTATTTATTATTTTGCAAGTCCAACGATTGAAAAATTATTGTTTGCTTTTTTTGAGCATTGAATTTATCGGAAAAATGGAGAATTGAATATCCCCTGCCTCGGATTTACGGAAAACACAACTGAAGATAAATATGCAAACGTTTTCATGCAGTCGAATGGAAAAAAAAAAAATAGAAAACAATATTCGAGATTTGTATGAATCGCGGTCGGTTCCGGAATGAAATCGCTTTCCCATTGTATTATTCAAATGGCAGTTTCGAACGTCAGTCGATGTTTATCAAACGTTTCTCGCATTTGGGAGCTGGATAATTCCGAGAAAATCCCGAGGATTACAAAATTCAGCAGTTAAAGTGCACAGAATATTCATGCGAAAGGAATAAATATTTCTTCTCAGCTTCATCAAAATATCCTGAATATCAGAAAATCAAACATTTTTATTCCCACAAGTTCAGAAGTTGCGATTATTGACGGCAAACTGATACGGGGTCGATATCGACCCCATCTGATAGATCGGGAAATTTACCCACAGATTGAAAAAAAAACGACCTCTTCAGGACGTATAGAACCGAAGATACAACGGAAAGTGTGGAGTGCTCTGGCGATCGATGATCTATAAATTGATTTAGGATTTTTTTGCGATCTATTAGAGCTAAGTGGATAGTTTTTTTCAGTTTATGGACTGCGCATTTTCGTCCACGAAATGGTATCGACCTCGATGAATTCTGCTTGGACAGTGCGAAAATGATCCAGCGATCGATGGATGATCTACGAAAATTCATTTAGGATTTTCTCCGCAACCGATGGAGCTAGAGGGATCATTTTTTTTTTAATTTGTTGCTAAATTTCCCGATCTTTCGAATGGAATCCATCCCAACCGATTTTGCTCTGGTTCAACCATTGGGACGAAATGAGTTTTTGTTAACCCAACAGGTGATCTTGAAAATTTTTGAACGGATTTATCTTTCACCTCAAAATCGAATTCACCACGCCTTCAGGGAAGCGGTTTTTGTTTTTTTAGAGTATCTCAGACGTTCTCGATTGAGTGAGACGATATTTGCCCGTCGCTGTACCAGTTCCAGTGCCCGGAAAAATGTACAACCAAAAGTTTCTACGACTCCGAATCCCAACATGTACAAACTCAACAAGCTTCACGAGAGTGTGAGGCAACACATACACGTGCAGTTTTGATATAGAGTTGAACTAAAGCCGAGGCTATCGGGCGTCTCAGTGAGCGGACCCTGGAGGCCGGAGTTTATTAGCTCAACCCCTCGGCAGTGATGGGTTTGAGTCGCAAAAGAAAAATTTGTTCAATTGACAGAGCAAAAAAAATCGTTAGAAAAATTTCAAAAAGAGCTGAATTTTTTTTCCGCCCCCCTCCAAATAATTCGTTAGACTAATTTTTTAACTTCCCGATAACGAAGTTATTGTTAGTTTTTTGGTGTTCTAGTTAATCGAAATATGATTATTATTGATTTGTTCCATTTCAGCGTACACCTTCTCCGGTTTTTCCGGTTTTCTTCCAATTCGTTCCTGCCAGATTTCATGCGCTCGAAATATCCGCCCTCTTCTCTGGACTGTTCCCGCGGGGCCACCCATCCAAGTAGTGACTCCGTTCAGCGCTTCTTGGCTTTCCCAACGTCTGCAGTGGCGCTAGCCCCGCAGGGGGAGCCAGAATAGAACGCCATAGAAGATACAACATTTATATAGCGTTCCCCATACTGACGTCGCAGAAAATCGTTGGATGCGATTTTCGATGGCCAGGAAAGGGACCAGGAGAACTCTCGACATAATTTTACGAAAAAAATTTGCAGAAAAGAGGTATAGTCCAGATCGGGATTCTTACCATACCAACCCATAAAATTTTTTTCTAAATTAAAGATGTTAAAAAACGAGTTTACACTTTTTCGAAAAATAAGTGAAAAATTGTTGGCGGAAAAAAAAATTTATGAAAAAATTTTGGCTGTTTCTTTCATTTGATTGTTTCAGTTAAGCAAAGTCAGGAATCCTTTAAATCCCTACTTTGTACTCGACCATTGTTCACACCTATTACTGAAAACGTCCACTCGCCCCCTCATGAGCCACCGAGGATGCGTGATATACACGAAATATATATAGGGGCGCCTTATACAGACTAACACGCACGGGGATCGGGCTGTTACAAAAACCGCCATTATCTGTAATTCACCTCAGTATTCTGTATGTAAATACTTCTTTTCTGCTCCCTCATGAGCCACAAACCTCCAAAGGCACCTCAGAATCAATTGCGAACCTGAAATTACTTTTTTCAATTTTTTTCACTCTCACCTTTCCTCATAAACAACGGAAGAAACAATCCACTTTGACTAGAAATCGTTAGACGGGGAAGACCGGCAAATTTACCTGCGAATTAAAAAAAAATTTGCCCCTCTAGCCCTCATAGAAACCGACCTACAGTCTAAAATGTCAATACCTTTCAGCGACCGATGATCGACAATGATCTATAGATTCAATTAGGATTTTCACTTAGACTACTCGAGCAAAATTCCCAGTCTCTTTTTCAAGTCATGACAAATCCTTCGATCTCGGGAATGGCACCACCCGCAACTCGGTATGCGGCGGTCAGATGAATATGATCTACCGATCGACAAATGATCGATAAAAATAAATTCAGGATTTTCTTCCGAACTACTGAAGTTAGCGAGGTCGTCTTTTTTTTAATCTGTAGGTAAATTTTCCAATCTATCGATTGGGCTCACAATCGACCCTGTCCACCACGCCTGGCAACTAAAATTCGCTGTTGTCTAAAAATAAATAAACAGATGAAATTTAATTAATCTATAATTGGTAATAGACATGTACCGAGCATAACAGTTATACCCAATGTCCGTTGGCTCGCTAATTAACTCAAAGGAAAAAGAGATGCGGAGCGATTTTATTGAAGGCACCCGCGCGCGCTCAAAAGACGCTAACGTTTAATCAAAGTCCATTTAATTAACCAGGCGCGCAACTGCAACTGTAGGGCCTCTCTCTCTCTCTCTCGTGTGGGCCCTCTTTGCATTCGTATCAAAGTGCCTCTCACGTTGTAAAAGAGAGTTACTGAATGTTTGTACGAGTAGCCAATCGGTAAAGAGACTTTTTACCCTCGACGTTGGATCTAGTAGTGAAAGATAGTGAGACAGAATAAAAAATCTTGTCGGGAGATGCTGTGGTCCAGCCCCACTTGGCAGTGTCAGCTGACTTGATTTATTATCATCTCACCCTACCACCCACTCTTCCCCCTCTCGCCACTCCCTTCTCCCCCCCCCCCGTCGTTAGATATCGCGGATTTGGATCTCTCCATTTCCATCAATTCGTACCCTTCCAAGAGAGATAATTCTTGAAAGAAAATCAAACCGCTCGGAAGAGGAAGGGAGAATGGCCCGATGATGACTTCATTCGATACATGAGATTTAACATAATCAAACTAAAAAAAAAAATCATCCATTTTGCCCCCGTAGAACCCGAGTTATAGTGAAAAATGGCCATTTCATCGCGCAAAGGATGATCTACAATGATCTATGGAGTTATTTAGGATTTTTGGGGGATCTAATGCGGCAAAATCAATCGTTTCTCTTGATCGGGATAGAGAACGTCTCTGTCTATCCAATACATTCATCTCCGAGCCGTTAGGCGCCAGTCGTATAAAAATCATCTAGCGATCGATTAATGATCTATGAAAATTGATTGAGGATTTTCTCGGCATCTACCGGTCCGAATCAGGTCGCTGTTTTTTACAATTGGTGGGCAAATTTCTCTCGCTATCCAACGAAAACAATCTCATCCCATTCTGCCCCACTTGGATTAGAATGATCTGGTGATGTGTCAAAATAAATTTCGGATTTTTTCGGTATTTAAGGGAATTTTTTAATTTGCACTCGGAAATAATATCTCTCAGAAAGCAATTTACGCCCTAATGGACATGGAATCACTGCCACTGATACACATTAATAATCCCACAAGTCCATCCGTGTGTATTCCATCATCAAATTTTCAAAGAGAAACAATAATTCATCGACGGATTGCAATTTATCGGTTGCATAATACCCCCCCACACGAGTCACGATAAATTGTGTAGTACGACCTTTTGATTTACCAAACCCGAGAGAGGTACGAATCGAATATATCGTATCGTTTGGGTATCAGTGGTATTCTACAACTTTCTACATGACTTATTCACTCGGCTATTTTCACTGCGCATTTTACCATCACTAGGTGGTACGTTTCACTCGGCCAAATATGTACATCATTACAAAATTTGATTTTTACAATCTGCCATCAATTTCCGGAAACATCTCAAAATCTATGAAAACCCAGCCAATTGAAAATGTATACATAATAACGGGATGGGAGTGTGGGGTCGGAAATAACCCCACTCGAAAGATCGGAAAATATACCCTCAAATTAAAAAAAAAACGAACTCCGTAGCTTCATTAGTTCCTGAGAAAATCCTGAATGAAGTTTCGTCCCTCGTTAATCGATCTCTCGATCATTATTACCCGATCACGGCGGAATATTTCAAAACTGGGTGCATACGACAGATTGCGCGAATCACGAGACGATTTGCGGAATTATTATTTAATTCGCCTCAGTAAAGCCTTGAAAAATCCTGAATGAATCTCTAGATCATCACGTGTCATCGATCGCTAGATCGTTTTTATATTTTTCGCCGAAGCTCTGGCTCTATAGGAGCTAGAGAGCTAATTTTTTTTTCAAATAATGGTTAAATTTTACGATCTACACATTGAGGTGAGAATCGTCAAAAATGCATCGCCAGTTTGAGTAAATTTTCCGAGTTCTTAGAATTTTTGATAGTTTACTTACCGTAAAACCGATGCCAACGGTCGCAGCGAAATTTCCGGTTTGAAACGTGCCGGTGTCGAACTGCACCAGCAGCGATGTCTTGCCTACACCACTGTCACCCAACAGTATCGTCTGGTAATAATGGAACAAAAAAACAATTCAAACATTATTTTCCATTTGAAAATAAAAAGAGTCGTAAAAATATTAGAATGAACTTCGAGTGGCAGAACACAAGGTGGCACGTTGGCAGGTGCATTCATTGTGTCCAGGCGACGAGGATATATGGACTCGGTAGTGATAAATAATGCGGAGTATCAGCGTGACATGTCCTCAGTAGTGGAAAATTCATCTTCCTTCGATAATGGATTTTTTTGCAATTTATGGGCAAGAAAATTTCTAACACTGGGGCAAAGTGGAACGACGATAATTCCATTGAATAGATCAGAAAAAATGTAATGAATTAAAAAAAAGATGACTCGATTTGGTTCGGTAGTTTGCTAGAAAATCCTAATTCAATCGCTGTCGATCACTCATCGATCGCTAGATCATTTTTGCATAATTGAGGGAAGATGAGCTTTGGATGATTCTATCGGATAGCCCGAGGAGTTCGATATAGAATAGAAGAAGAACGACTCATTTTGCGCAAATAGATCCCTCAAAAAATCTCAATAATTCCGTAGATCATTATAGATCATCAATTGCTAGATCTGGTTTACAATTTTAGATGTAGCTCGAGTTCTATGAGGTCTAACGGGGTCGTTTTTTTTTTAATTCGTGACTAAATTTTCTGATCTATCGATTGCAATCAACAACAAGTGAAATTTTCCCGCCAAAATTTAAAATATTCAATTTCATTCAAAGTTTTGTTTTCGTTTCCACTGTCGAAGATCGGCCAGATATTATGTCAGCCTGAATTGACCATGACAAAGTGTCAATAATTGTCCAATTAACTTTCGACTCATTAATTCCATCCCCTGTCATTAGAATAAAATCCAAATTACAATGAACTAGAATCACCCGATACTTTAATGCTGGCTCACAAGTGGCAATTTGACGTTCGACCTCATTTTCCAGATAGTTGAAAAATAGTGGATTGCGTAGGGTGGAGGGAGGGGGCAATGCAGGAAGTTGTGATAGTTACTGAGGGAAGGGGGAGAGGTGAATTAGGCGTCCACGCCCCTCCCTGATGCTGACGTGTACGCTCGGAGCCTCGACACGCTAATTTTTCCACACCTACCCCTTTACTTTTTTTTTGCTCAATTGGCTGGTATAAATTCTTGTTAACCCGAGAGCCAACGATTTTTACTCGAATCTGGAGAGAATGGAGAAATGGAAAAATGTGGGATTGAGCTCAATTGTGGTGACCGTGGAGCCGTGACGAATTCACGTGTCTCCGGGTGGTGAGGTGGAGGAGTTTCTCGGGAGTGAGAGATCGCGTCGTTCCGGGAAACGGAAGATTTTATACTTTTTGGAGTCAGGGTATTGATGGGAGGTCCCGGAGTCGATCTTTTGAGGGTGGAGGGATGTTTGGTGGAAAGCTCTTCCTCCTGTCGAATCAGTTCACGAGGGAATTTAATTATAAAAATTCTTCTGACTTGCCTGTTATTCAACTTTGAATGGATCGATTTTTTAAATTTGAGTCTCGACGGGAGGCTCTCAGAAAAAATTAAAATGAGACTTCTGAGGGTTAACTCAAGACTCTCAAAAATATAAAATCAAGACCCTCGAACGTCTGAAGTCAAACCTCAAAAGTCTCAACCGGAGAAAATTCGAAATTGAGACCGGATTTGACGATCTCCCGAATAATTTCTCCAGTCCCCCAGCAACAATTGGTGACTCAACTGAATTACTTGATCCAGACCTCACCGACTTCATGACCCAACTGCCTTCCTCAACCCCCAGACCCTCAAACTCTTCAATCCCCAAAATTCGCGATCTCCCTTTTTTATTCTCTCCCTCTCACACGAAAAACTTGAAAGCGTCGGCACGAATCTTTGTCTTCACGCTACCGGTTTTTACGCGCTGCCACTGGCATTTTACGAGCCAAGTGTGTTGTGTGTTATCCTACCGAGGCGTCACTCTCCTCACATCAACCCAATGAGAAAGGGGGCGGGGGGGGGGGGGGGGGGGGGGGGTCGTATGGGCTCCGTGAATTTTCCGGTGCATGGACTCAGATCTCCAGCGATTCCAGGCGACTGGAAGAAGAGCTGGCAGATAATAAGTTTTTTTTTTTTTAAAGTGTATTTCTCTCCAGGAGAAATGAAAATGTAAACTCAATGTCGTGATACTTTGAGTATCCAGCATACGTAATGTGTGTGCTTGTGTCACGGAATGGCACGGGATATCGCATTACTTCTGCGACTGAAAGGAAGGAGCTACCGTCCCCTCAGTGGTGCTCAATTCTGTACAGGAAGCAGTGGAAATCGTAACGTAACGTCGTAACAAAATTATTCAGGAGAAATTCTCTTGGTTCATTAAATGCGGATTATCCCCGTGATGGGTGGATTTTAGAGAAAATGGCATAGAATAGTTTTTGTGACAGATTTAATCTTCTGCAAAAAGTTTTATATATCATTTTTCATTAATTCCCCTGGTTGAGGAGATAATTGAAGAATTAAAAAAATAATCAGTTTTAACTGTTGTCAGCTTTATTGATTTTTTGCGTCTTGCTTTGGAAGGAGTTATGTCGTTAGCGAGTGCATTTGCGAGAAATTGTAGTGAAATGTTTTTTGCAGAGGATTTAATTCTCTGTAAAAAATCTCTTGTGACATTTTTCTCTAAAATCACTCATTACTTAGATAAATCAGAAATTGTCACATGTAAATTTCGTCATAGAACTTTTTTTCAATGTTGATATTAGACTGTTTAAAAATATTTTTGTCGCATCAAATTTTGGAAAAAATAAATCTTCTTTTTTAATAAGGCCACGGAAGTAAATATTGTATACTCATTGCAATTTTAACATCGATTCCGCTCGGAATATCGATTTTTTTTGTCAAGAATTTTCGCGAAGAAATTGATAATTCACTTGACCTGAATTAATTTAAACGAAAAGGTTGTTATGGAAACAAGCTAAATTCAATCATCGCCACAATGACAGAATTATCGGCATTAATTCAGGAACAGTCACGTCATTGACATGCCGCCAGACACTGCGGTTACAGTACCGCCTGACAATGGCGCGCCTGTGTCTCGCAGATTCACTGGTGAAACCGTGTTAAAGAGCTTGTAACGTTACAGTGTGTCAAGGTAATCCTCGCAAGGCATGAAAAAATTGAATAGAGGGGAAAAAATACTGAAACTCAGGAGAAAAAAGCATGAAAAACAAAAATTACTAAATTTTTCGATGATAAAATAATTTTTAAACAATTTAATTCCACTAAAAAACAACCAAAAACAATTGTGCTCATTTTTCCCCATTTTTAAAATTTTTGGATAAATTTTCCCACCCTCAAAATGCAATCGCGAGAATATGAAAATTGTTAACAAATTATTTAGCCAAATTCATTGAAAAATCTAGAAAATAGGATTTTTATAGTTGAAAAATGAATAGAGAATTTTTATTGACTTGAGATACTGATAAGCAGTTGTGTTGAAATATTTACTGAGTAATGAGTGGATAAATAGAGTGAGAATGAATTTTTCAGGGCAGATAAATTGATATAAATTGAATGCCGAAGGTGTTTTAAACGGCAAAAACTCGTGGAGAGGGGAGTGAGGAGGGGATTTAAAGACTCGTTTTGTCGCACACGTTAAACCGATGAGGTATCAACAAGGCCGTGGCCATTCGTATGCTAATACCTTCTGCAACTTGTCGATCGGCAATTCAGTGAAAAAAGAAAGAAGAAAATTGAATATTTCGAGGGAAAAGTTGATATTGAGGACGTGAAGATAATATTAGTTTGTGGAGTTGAGGATGTGAAGGTACTTCGCCCATAATTTTTTGTTGAAGTGGTCGTATCTCATGATATCCCACGACACACGAACGTGGGTAAAAATGTTCTTTTTTTTTATTCCGGAGAAAAAAATATTAATTTGAGACTAAAATTGGGATGGCTTTTTTTTATGTTGAATTTATGTTAAAAATAATGATGGGTCAAATGGGAGACACAGGTTGAGGGTCAAAAGGGAGAGACAAATGAAGGGTCAAATCGGACAGATTAAAAGTCAAATTGAAGAGACAGATTCAGGGTCAAATGGGAGAGACAAATGAAGGGCTAAATAAAGAAAATAAATTGAGGGTCAACGGGGAGAGTGACCCATTGTAGGTCAAACGAAAGAAGCAGATGAAGTGTCAAATGAGAGAGACAAGTTGAGGGTCAAATGGAAGAGACAAGTTGAGGGTCAAATGGAAGAGACAAGTTGAGGATCAAATGGAAGAGACAAGTTGAGGGTCAAATGGAAGAGACAAGTTGAGGGTCAAATGGAAGAGACAGACAAGGGTAAAATCGGGAAAGATCAAATGGGACAGATTGAATTGCTCCCCTGATCCCATTTGTCTCTCCAATTCAGTCCTCCAGAGGAGAGAGAGACTGTAGGTCAAATGACAAAGACAGAACCTCTCAATTAACTCTCCCATTTTACCCTGAAAACTGTCGTTGACCCTCAAACACCCCGAAGAATTATTCACCTGCGAAATTTTTGACAAATATTCCTTCACCCAAAAGTATTAACCAAAAATCTCCAGACCAAAATATTCCCCCCAAACGAATTAAAAAACTGAAACCTCGAAAGTTGTAAGTGCGAAGTAATTGATTAACGACAGCCGTGGGGCAGAACGGTTTCCACCAGGGAGTGATGAACATTCCTCGTGACGAGATAAGCCCCGGCCTATCAGTGCGAGACGTGTTTACGTGAGAGAACGCAATAATCGATGGGGAAACGTAAAAATCAAGGGAAGGAGAATTTCCGGAATTCTCGACGGAGAAACGACTTTTTCAGGTTTTTCTTTTTTATTCAATAAACGTCATTTTTTGTGTAGATCAAGTTATCGCAGAGGTCAAGTAGCAAACAATCAATGGAAAAATCCCATGCTCTTCAATACTTGACAATTCTAATGAATTTTGATTAGGAATTATCCATCCCCTACCCCTACCACTCGATTTATCCTAGTAAAGTAACTACCTCCAGTAACTCAATTTGTATGCGGGTAGAGTGACTCCACCAGATGGGCGCTTAAGGCCAGACAGACCTTGCCAGCGCCTCTCTCATATGTACGTGGAGAGATATCTTTAAAAGCTGCTGGTTAATCGCATTCCAGTGGGACGCAACGCCAACAGATACACCTTCTCGCGATGCCACGGGTGTTCAGTGACTCGAACGTGTGATTAAATATCTACATAATTTTCCATTGATTTTCCTCTAACTGGTCGGAATAATTCATTGACAAGAGGATTGAAAGTGAGCCCACTCGATAGATCGGGAAATATACCCGCAAATTGAAAAAAAAATCGCCGATTTTACTACAATAGTTCCGGAGAAAATCGCGAATGAAATTTTCGTAGATCATTCATCGATCCGTTAGATCATTATAGTATGCCATCAGAGTACGATCCGTCGGTGATGATTTCGCTGGATAGATCGAGGAGTTCAATCGCACCGAGGACGAGTTACAGCAACGAATGTAAAATAAACGATCGAGCGATCGATAATGATCTATAGAAATAGTTTTAGGATTTTTGTGGGCACCAGTGGATAGAACGGCATACTTTTTTTTTAAATCGTGGGTGTATTTCTTTGACTAGCAAAGGAACGCCTCGATCCCCCGCCCCCCTTTCTTGGGAACATGATCGAGCAATCAATGGATGATCCGCAAGTATTGATCGAGGATTTTCTCAAGGATTTCACTAATAAAACAACCTTATTTCTTATTTCTCAAGTTCACCAGAATCTGAATTTTCCCAAGTAACGTACGAAATAGAGAGATCGAAGATCTATAGATCATCAATTGTTAGATCGCTTCACATTGTCAGTTGTAACACCGGTTCTACGGCGCCAGAATCGATCTTTTTTTTCAATGCAATGAAATTTTTCCTTTTTTAAAATAAAGAAACTGCTACCCCCCCTCTTCCATTCTCGTAAATGTTGCAAAAAATTCAAGATCTCAAGAAGAAATAAATAATCAAATTCCCCCCCATTTTTCTTTTTGTCCCGCGTACATGACCTTGAGTACATAATCCGGATGAAATTATATACGATGGTTAGTGCACAAGCGAAGTGGAGAGTCCCGATGTTAAGAATAAGACCAAAAGAAGGGTTAAGAAGGGGAATTCAAAGAGAAATGAGAAGAAATAAAGATAAAGAAAGAGGGACGTTGGGGGCCGTCCCTGGCATTTCACGATCATTATTCCGCACTGGTGTTCATCCAAGAAGGGGAATCACGCTCTGTGACCTTGAATCAATGACTCAAAAGTCTCTTTCAACTTGTATTTGTGTTTTTGTCTCTGCCCCCTCGTCGTTCGGATTTTTCTCCGCAATGAGTACAAAAAAACAAATAAACAAATAAATAAATAAATAGAGGTCTTACCTTGTGCGTCTCGGTCTCCTCTCGGGTGTTGTCACAACGGGGGCTACTGTGGTATCCACTGATCAGCAACTCAGCGGGTGGCTTGTAGTCACGGTAACCAGTGGGCGAGGGCGCTGATGTCATTGACAATTGATCACCGGGTGTCAGGTGACTCTGGTGAACCGGCGATTCCGTGAATACGTCCTCGTTTAAGCTCGAGTCGCGCGTCATCTTCTGGGGGGCACAGATTTTCTGGTATTAGGATCAGGAATTGAAGTGGAAGCGCTTCTGACGGATCTCGCGGCAGAAGAAAACACGAACGGATGTTGCGCAGTCGACTACTGCGCATGGAGGGAATATAATGTTCGCAGTCATGGGGACATGAGCCACGGAAGCACTCTTGACGAAGTGCTGTCGCTGAGGTCCAACTTTCGATTGAAATATCTCGAAAACGGTTGAGAAGTCATCGAGACATCTAGGGTGGTAAATGTAGAGAATGTCATGACGAATAAAATGGATGCTACCTCATGTCTCTAGGAGTCGTCGTTCCCGAGATGTGGGCGTCTGAGTGACTTGCTCAAACAAATGACAACCGCTCGAGAATTGTGAGTCGTAGAGATATGCGTGACAATAGTAGATTTTATCGACCGCTACAAATAATTTCTGATGAATGTGATTTTGTATGAGGGCAGGAAATTACACGTCAGAAATTCTTGAAAACGAAATTTGTGATATTGACAATTTTCGTTGAAACCCGGATGGATGTTCTTTGAGACATCAAGGTTTGATAGAACCTCAATTTCGGAGTGAAATTGGGTCAAAGGGGGGTCGAAGAAAATTTTCTCCGATTGATAGCCACCGGGCAATCATCCCCGTAAAAGCCAGTCGAAAAAGCCGGGAAAATTGACGAAGAATCAACTTGAGTTGACGTTTTTACAGCGGTTAGCTGGTGTTGGCGTTTGCAATTGAGGGGTGGGGCAGAGGCACCCCTGTGATCTCGCCATCGAGGGCGGTCTGAAGGGGCAAAATGTAATGGAGGGCGCACGGGGAGCCCGAGTGCAGTGCGATCTGAGTAAATTGGGGGTGATGGGAGACATGAACTTCCGGAGGCGCCTGATTCATCCAGTAATTCATTTTTCGTTCGTTTTCAAACTCTTCGAGTTGATTAAAACTCTGGGGGAGGTCAGGGAGGGCACGATGTAGGGTTGGAAGTAACCCGAGACATTAGGTAGATTGGGAAAGTTAACTGAACATTAAATCAACAATGGTTTGCCTGTTTTTCATTAAATTTTGGGCTGGGCATTTTTCCGATACTCAAATCCTGGAAAAAATTTACGAAATCCGCCTCATTATCCGCCGTCTTTCTGAGCTCCCTCCCACGTCTCACAGAGTGACCAATTTACACGTCGAGAAATATTAAATAAAAATTATAAGCAAAAAGATTGAAGAATTACGTTTCGAAGGGTAGTCTAGAAGCAAAACAAAATTTTATAAAGTGTCAATTGTCGCGTAAATACTACGGTCTATTTCGTAAAAATTATTCATTCATCCGAATGCCAAGCCATAAGCCTCAGTGAGGGGGGCCTCTAACAACATATTCTGTCATTTTTCTGGAACGTTCCGTAAAAATTCCCAAACGTCCAAGAATTTTTGTTCTAGAGTACGATAATTCTTGAAATTTTAGTTAATTTTTATAAAAAAAAATCCTGAAATATTACTAAATAAATGGGTTGCAAACGATTCACGCCAGCAGATTACGCGAATTGTTCCGTAATTTTTATTGAACGCTTCTCTCACGTGTTCAGCCAAAAAGTTGTTTGAACCTGATAATTCCACCGTAATCCTGATCCTGATAATCATAATCATGGCCTTCAACGTTTACCAGGTTTATTGTTAAAAAATTTGAATATTGAGACGTAGAGTAGCAAAATCATTGCCGACCTAATTCACTTCGACAGGCGAAATTGCCATCAAGAAAGCAGATATACCATCATTCATAACCTCAATTTGTTCATTGATCAAGTGCAACCATTCTACCACGTAAACCCGAAGTTTAATCGATCACGTCTGTTTCACAAGGTAACATCTAGCGCATCGGAAGCATCGGGCAAACTGTGACGTTGTCGGATGTCGGCTCTGTTATTGGTATTATCGGTGTTTCCGGCTTGTACGTAAACACCACGGGGGATAAACTCCAAAAGGGACACAAAGGCTGGTCAACCATCAACGAATAACGGCACACAAAAAAGCCAGAGGGAATTTCTATCAGATACCCCTCCAAGCCCCCCCGCCCCTGCAGAGAGATTACGGAAAATGGAATTAGTATCAATGTCTTTGGCATTTTGTACGACTCTCCGAAAACATTGTCGAGCTTAATCTAATTGAAGTCATTCCCTGCAAGGCATCTCTATACACGCGGAGAGAATTTTTTTTAGTAAAAATACATTTTACCAATGCCTAAAATCGCATTTTTTAATTCAGGATCATTAACAAACCTTTTGCAAACGTCTGGAGAATTTTTAGTGCCGGATAAACAATTTTTATTGAGCAGTTGGGGGAAATTATCGCGGAGGACTCGATAACTTTTATTAGGCAGTCTATAAAATTATACGTATTATTACCGGTTAGTATTTCATTATTGAGATAATTGAATATGTACTACGGCATTGTCCAGCTACTAAATATTATCTGATCAAAAAGTTCTTAATCAAAATATTACACCGCCGAAATATAAAAGGGAAGACTATTACACCGTCAGAATAATACAGTGATAATAGTATATTTCGTAACAAGTGAAAAAAAATGGTTTTTGGCGAGTGGGAGGTTTATATGACGAGCCGAACGCGAGTGATATCCCAGGAGTCAAAAACCACTTTTTTCGCGAGTTATGAACAATATTTTTCATCTCAATAGTATTTCATCACGCTGTGTCGGAAATAGTACATTTTGACACTAGGCCGTGATAGTACTTTTTGACACTAGGCCGTGAAGAACTTTTCTGGCGAATATGAGGTTACAGGACGAGCCGAAGGCCAGCTCTGTAATCATATGAGGCAGAAAAGTTCTTCACAGCCGTATGTCAAGCAGTGTTTCATGGCCGCGAAGCGGCCGTGAAGTAGTGCTTTACGGACTGAGTGACAAAAAGTACTTTTTCGACACATTACGATGGAAAATTATGTTCGTAACTCGTGAAAAAAGTGGCTTTTGACTCGTGGGACTATATCACTCGCCTTCGGCTCGTCATATAAACCTCCCACCACTCGTCAAAATAGTACATTTTGACACTAGGCCGTGAAGAACTTTTCTGGCGAATATGAGGTTACAGGACGAGCCGAAGGCGAGTTCTGTAATGATATGAGGCAGAAAAG
>JAPYZM010005860.1:0-15513 GCA_030522845.1 Psyttalia concolor | reverse complement strand
TTGCAACTTTCAATCTTTTTGAAAGTTGAAAGTTGGGGTCTACGTGGCATACGGGTATTCTCTTGCAACTTTCAATTTTATTGAAAGTTGGGGTTCAGTAACACCGGAACTCCGGTCTTCGCTATATCGTTGATGAACGACTCTCAGTCTAAATTTTACAAATTCCACTTAGTCGAGTTTCGAATAGTTCAGTATTAACTTCGGGATCCCAGTCCCGACTCAATCAGTTCCAAATATAACAAGTTTTTCCTTCAAATCTATTTGTCGGTCACTACCTGACTTTCACTAGTTACGGTTCCCCTACCTCAGGAGACACCTTTTTATTAACTATTTTTAGTCATCTAACACCCTAGTGTCCGTAACAAAATGAAGTTGTAATACCTCAGATAGTTCCTGGTATGATAGCCAAGGGGGCATTTTTTTTCACGAAGGGGAGTAGTTACGTGTCCCCCTTCAAACCCTTTAAATTATATCCAGTCTGAAGGATGTCAAGGAACACAATCCAAAAGAGTATCATCTTGATACGATTCCGATGCTCTTTTAGATTATGTGAGAGATCTTAGAGAAGACATCTACGGCCTAGCTCGTTTCTGTTGTTTTAATATTACAAAAAAATCACAAAAAAATTTTGTGAAAAAATCTCCCCAAGTTGACGTTGCCTTCCGTACCTTCCTCATGAAGGTGAGAGTATAAGTAGATATTGGAAATTCACCCAATGAGCGCAAAGGCTTTACCTATTCCCCTGTGAAAAAAACATGAAAATAGTTTGAAAAATGCCAAGTTTGGAGTAGGACCGCCATCCAGCTCTTGTTTTCTTCATTTTTGTTTCCTATGGAAGAATCGATTATTTTTAACAAAATCCGTCCTACTTCAAACTTGGCATTTTTCAAAATATTTCTATGCTTTTTTCACAGGGGATTTCGGTAAAGCCAGTGTGCTCATTGGGTGAATTTCCAATATCTACATGTATACTCTCACCTTCATGAGGGAGGTACGGAAGCCAACGCAAACTCGCCGAGATTTTTCCACAAAATTTTTTTGTGATTTTTTTGGAGTATTTCACTGGTTTTTGCGCTATATAATTGACCCATTTCAATCCAATTATATTCTTAATCAATGGACACAAATTTAATTCTTTCCCCGCAAATGGTTGATAAAAATTGAACAACGCACTATTAATTATTGTTAGTGCTTGATTATGAATCTTCAAACGATTCCCTTTCGATCAAAAAAACAACTGAATAAAAAAAATTGTCAATAATTGTCGACTAGTTACATGAATGAAATTTTGTAATTTTTTTATACTTCAATAGTTCGCTAACAAATATTATTGAATGCACGTCAATCATTGTCAAACGATTAGCATTCGATCTGATACGTTTATTTCTGGAAATCAAATCAAATATTGGTCGGCTAAACTCATGTGAATCCACTACGGTCAAGACACCCCCTGCATTACCCACAGATACATACTCCATCGTAGTTCAGGCGCCAACGCTATAAAATTTTGCTGTTTCATAAAGCCTAACAATCCCCCCGTATAATCTCTAATGTTAAATTATATACGAGAAATACCAACCCACACAGGCGGCCAACATAATGGGACAGAACTCACGCTTTGTGATATGAGAAAAATATGATGAGATGAAACTCATGAAAATGCACATTTATCACCGTTGCTATTGAGTATTCTTTTTATTTAACTAGTAAATGAAAAAAGTGAAAACACCATCGGAAAGATCAACCCATATTTATATGATGTATCTAACGATGATTTTGGGTGTTGTAGCGTGGTTAATACGATAAACATGAATTCAAGTTTTTTGGAGGGGTTATGCCTGTGTTGGGAGCTGTATATCATACGCGATAGCTCTGCCTGAAACGTCAACTTGGCGATACGCTATCGCGGATCTTGATAAAGCCCCCCAACCAATTTATCTATTGTCTTTTGGGTCTTTCTTTGGATATAACAATATATTAATCAATCGATTTGTCTTCACCTTATGACGGAAGGACATTGATGCTGCAGCTACTAACGTCTTTTTTTTATTCGCTTTGCAGGCAGTGTTTTTTCTTCAATTTTCCAATTTTTGTCAAATACTCAATGCAAGTGTGGTATTATAAACCCACGTGAGGACAATTGACTTGGCGCATTGTTCAAAAAATGCTCGTTTTTTGTTTCTCAGTAGATCAATATTATTTACGAACAAGGGCTGGCGTACTTTTTATTTCACACATTTTTTTTGTGAATAAAATTGAGGATATATTTTTTAAAAATAGGATCAGGGAATAGAAGGTCAACTTGGAACAATTTTTTCACAAAAGTTTTTTTCGTGGTTTTTATACGATCCCCGATATTCTCACACAGAATTTGCCTGCATCCATACATCATAAGTTTATTGAAAAGTTGGGGATGATTATAAACAAATAGATGAAGAAGACACTCATTGAGGGAAAGTGTTGATCTTTGAATTAATATCTCTCAATTCATTCTGTGACTAGTGTGAAGGTGTTAACTGACACATGGCGTGTAATATAATTCTTTTCTTTTGTTTATTAATAAACTTGGTCCCCTTATTATAAATGATGTCTCTCCCTGAAACCTGGTCCACGAATTATAACATAATGTTTTATAAAATTTGTATAGTGATATTAATAGGGATTACCTTGATAATAAGTGAAACGTCAAATGTTTGTAAAATAAAAAAAATATAGTGCTTGTAAAGGAATTACAATTTCTTTCAGAATAATATTGTTGCAACCTGCACAGCGGCAGGAATAGGTGACACCTATAGTTGATTGTCACGTTAAATGTCATCCTCATAATATATTGGGTCGTCCCTCAACTCCTTTATTGCAAGAAGTCCTCGCCACGAAAGCAGTCTTGAGTCTCCAGCGAAAGTCTACCAATTTGCATCTAACGAATTCAAAAAGGAATAAGGAAATTTGGAAGGAGCAGTAGTAAACCGAAGATTATTTTCCGTTAGAACTTTATCACAAAAGTTACTAATTCCTTCTAAATTTTGAAGTCTCTCTAAATAAGGAAAAATTAGGAAACTCGACAAATAAAATAAATGCTAAAATCATTGTAACATATTTACTTTTATCTCTTATTCCTTAATGTAAACATGGATTTATATGTTATGGCAGCATATTATTATGACATCGTATATTATAGATGAGATGAACAGATGACAAACTCGAATCCTCTGTTTTATATATACTGTCCTTCATTTCGCATATTTGCGTACTCGCCGTCATCTCCATTGCGATTTTTGTTTATTGCAACCATAGCTCACGGTCTCATCAAAATTTGAATCTTTCCGTGTCCTGCACTTACGCTACCTCGCGGATATTTCCTTTGCTCATTTTGTTTATATTAATTTTATCATTCGCAATGAATTAATAATTGCATGATTTGAGTCTCAAAATCAATCCACCGCGCGCTCAGTAAATAATCTAACATTATTCTCTTCATTTAGCTTTATTTGTAACATTATTTCTCTTCTTCTATATATCTTTTTTTTGCATATATGTGTATATTATATATATATACTTTTCCCATATTACTCTAATAACGATCAATGCAACTTCATTAATTTATTATACTTTGCAACTTAGAAAAATAGTCGTATGGGCGCCCGCTACCGCGTCTCGTCATGAGTTGTCATAATATCTGTCTTTTTCTGAATCTGCTAGATTTATTTTCAGTTGGAACGCCAAGCTAATTGCACTAAGTACAGCGAATATTTTGCAAAAATGAGTATAGTGGGTATCATTCTTCTTGAGTTGAGACTCATCTTCATTTCATTCTATTTCCATACCATTATGTAACGGTATTTTCATCCCTTTCTCGGTAATAATCGTTTTTCGTTCAATAAAGAATGCAACATAATTACTAGCAATATAATTACTTGATGATGAATCGAAGGGAGCCCCAATAAAAAATTTGGAGAATTGACTTCTAAGTTGTATTTTTGTAAATTTATTCATCTTCGCTCATTAGCGATAAATCCATCCATTTACGAATAATCCGGTATGTGAGTTACAATTGACCGAATTTTTGTCATAATTAAACGAGTATCATAATAGTTTCTGACCCTATTGCAATCAATATTCTCTTTACAAATACATCTAATTTTAATATTCTTTCAATTACATTAAGTAGCACCGTTTTCCAAATTCCTGTTATGTGGTGAATATTTTCTTGATACACATTTTTTTGAATTTTTCAAACTTTCGCGCCAACGATCCGCCAATCGATTCGTACGAGACGTGGAGACGGAATTTAATAAATTCTATGAAAAACAATCAACGAAACAACGATATTAACTACATCTTCTGTTTAAATTCATTATCATTTTCGGTTCACATTTTTTTTGGTTTTTTATTCTTTTTTTACTTCCCGCAACACTAGTCACTACACATAATAACATAATCGACTAATTGTAAGAGCACTCGTCATTGCTAAATATTTCATTACATTATCCACTATTATTTTTTTATTCATGCAAAGCGCAGGATTTACATTTCATCCTTTTTTGGTTTTCATTCTCAGTTTTTTTCTGATCTTCATTTTCGTCATATTACTATTATGCGTTGAGGTTGATTAATTTGTTGTTTTAACGTATTCATCTCATTCATCTTCTCGATTTCATTTCCGAGTTCTGACGTTATAGATTTTTTCACTTCCATTGATTCTCTTCCATTAAAAATTTTAGTTGTATTTTTTTCGTTCACTTCAAAGCGATTGGTGGATTGATTTTCAAATTTTCTTAATGTTTTTTCTTTAAATATGTGAATTCTTTCATTACCATACACCGATAATAACTAATTCTCCTATCCGCATGCGACAGCACTCCCCTTATACTGTTATTTTTCTCAATATTTTTTTTTCATGGAAATGCAATTTAATTCGAAATACTAATACATACATATATCTCTTCTACCGATGGCCTGTTTCATATTTTTATTTTTTTTTGAGTTCTCGTTCTTTCGTTTTTGTCGCCCATACATGTGCTACACGCAGTCATTGTACAATTGATTCATATCTCATAACTTACAATCCATTCACATCCTTTTATTATTAATGTTTTTAATATTTTTAATGCTCTCTTATTATTATGTTACTATTATTTTTATTATTATGTTATTATTATTATTATTATTATTATTATTATTATTAGTTTTCTGTTCGATTATGTCAATAATTCGTTTTTCATTGCCACGATTATTTATAATATAATCATAAAGATATTTTCATCTCGTCCAGAAATGGTAACTTCAATTGTCATCTTTATTGAAGCATATTGTAATTATATTGCATTAGTATAATTTTCTTTATTTTCTTTACTTGTCATTCATTCGTCACAGACTCACCCCTAATGCTAAATTGATATGTGGTGCAAAGGAGAGACCAATATTTTCCAATCATCTTTCAATAATAATTGTTAATTGTTCTCTTACGGAGGTAGTCTGGCCTCCTATTGCACCCCATTAAATTTATGTTTGTCTTTTCATCATGATTTTTAACTCTTGTGTCATAAACGATTAAGCCCTTTCATTTGCTTACTGTATGATAATGACAACGACAGTGTGAATATCACGAGGATTGTTAATGTGATGTATACTATTCATTGGCTTCATGAAGTGCATTATGAATTTTTGCGAATGAAATGATTTGTCGATGTTTCGCATATTCTCCTTCAACGAAAATTGCTCTCTTATTTTCTGTTAAATTATTTTCAATCTTAATTATTAGGCCTTATTCTTCATTGCCATTTTTATTATTCTATTCATTGCGTTTTTGTCTAATAATGAATTCAATGGGTTGTGAGGCGAGGACAGGTATACAATCATTTTTGTAATTTCGCGAATTAAGAAGATTAACTAACTTTTTTCGTAATTTTCCTATAGAAAGAGTTATTCGTATTCTCAATTCACCGAATTTCAAATGTTTCAATTAAAATGGAAATGAATAGAATAAGTTGGGAGTGTGTTAGTTATTGTCATTCGTAATTGTCTGGTGCCGATACTTTTCTAATAAAAAAAATGACAAATTTAAGTCATGGGTGAACCTCACTTAATTCCGATATGTATGTTATGGATGAGGTTGATGATTCAATGATTCAATAATAATGTTGGTTTAATAAAAATATTATTTCCTCATCTGTTTGCATCTGTAAATTATGACAGTGTACATTAATAAACGTACTCATCCTCCCAAATACTCGTTAATTACTTCGCTTTTCTGTTTTAGAGGGTTCGAGTTCTTCAAGTTCGGTTTTTCAATTAATTGAATTTAATATCCCATCGCTGATATGTGGAATGGTCTGTCTAAGGTAGATGGCAATTATTGCTCGACTGGCACATTTTCAAAAATGCAATATTAAATGAATGCTACTTTACTAAACGATTTACACTGATAAAAGAAAATTAATAAAATACATTGATTGGTTTGATCTAATAAACAGTATCTCTGTGATTTCATCTTTTTTTCTTATGCTTTCACCTCCAAGTTAGATTGATTCGTTATCCTGGACAAAAAATTTCAAAACATGTGGAGTTTATTTCGAACAGATACATTATTCAATAACTTAGAATTAACTGATGGCAGTGGATAAAAGAGCCCCTCACGCCTTTTCAGTGACAATTTCAAAATGTTTGGATAAGATTTTCTCCTTAAATGAGATGTTTGAACATTCGCTCAAACTCGCACGGAATAATCCTTTCATCTACAACTTCCATTAATATTAAAAAAATATTTAAAAAACGAATTGAAGGAACGGTTACCATGTCGCCTGTCAGAGACAATTTTACTGGCTTCCAAATATCTTCTTTCAAATTTCCATATTTGACATTTAATTCGAGACAATAATGTTTTACTGTTGAAGAAAGGATTAATACTATGTATTAATCTCAGCCAGTAGGACAACTTCGTCAGTCGATATATCGTATGACATGGCAGTATATATTTCTCGCCTCTATGGAATGAGGAATTTTGAAATATGCAAAAATACATAGCAGTAATACGAATAATTACTCGTCTGGTTGTTGAATAATCAGGAGAATCCACATTTTCGTCTCATTACTGATAATTATACATTTTCGATTGCTTCAATCTCCATATTTCTTTGATACATTTCAATTACAATCATTGATATGTAATCAATATTACATTTTTCAATTCATTCTCACATTTTCTCAATAAGGTGAGGCAATGATTTATAATAATTAGTCAATGATTATTTTCACAATTGTTGCATAGACGAAATACGTCGATTTATTCCAATTATTATAAATGCAATTGGGTTTTCAAAACACGATTGGAATCGATCAAATTTAGAGATATGTATTTTAGAGAATAAGTTTTTAGGGTGGAAAAAGAGACGCACGTATAAAAAGCTCAATATCATGGATTCCGTTTTTATTCCACAGATATTGGTATCTAAATTGGAAACGCAGCATTTATAAATCGTCGTTCGTTCAGTATATGATTTTATTATTCAATTTTACTAGTTAGCCTTGCGACCGTAGAAAAATTAACTTCTGTTAGACGCTGAAACTAGTTGGATTACTGACTTCGACTGATAATAACAGCGCATTAATTGCATACATATTTTTTTGCCGTACTGCTTCTAGGGCTTTCTCGTACGGGAATTGGTCCCTAAAATCACTACGGCAAAATATGATGCCGGATGGGCGTTATGGGGTTTTTTGCTCGCGTGGTTGGCCACCTCGCCTTCGGCTCGGTTTGCCAAACAGCACGCGAGCAAAAAACCCCATAACGCCCATCCGGCAATATACTATTTTATGAGACACAAGATTTTGTATTTATGTTTTATAATTTATTCGCGATTTCGTATAATAATTCTCATGGATTTCTATCATTTATTTTTAGATGATCTCACTTGTTGCGTACTCATCAATAATACTATTCCCATTTTTTAATTAGTGTTAAAATAAACAGCGACGTATGACAAACGTGGTCCATCGGATATTATTTTTTTCATCACGCTCTATCGGAAACATTACTGTTCCAACACAGCAGCATGAAAAAATTTTTTCGTTCCTCGCGACCGGAAAACCGTGATTCTAACCTCACTCCGTTCGGTTAAATCGCGGTTTTCGGAGCCAGAGACAAAATAGTACATTTTGACACTAGGCAGTGAAGAACTTTTCTGGCCAATATGAGGTTACAGGACGAGCCGAAGGTGAGTTCTGTAATCAAATGAGGCAGGAAAGCTCTTCACAGCCGTGTGTCAAACAATATTTTTTGTCACGACGTCTGTGGGCGGTGTTTCACGGCAACGAAGCGGCCGTGAAGTAGTGCTTTACGGACTGAGTGACAAAAAATATTATACGTCACTCGACGATAAAAGTATTACCTGACGCATGTGATTATAATACTCGCCTTCGGCTCGGATTATAAAGCCACATTCGTCAGACAATACTTTCATCACCTGGTGACTTGATGTACTAGTTCGTAACAAGCGCCGAAAATGTTTTTTACCTCGTAGAATTATATCACTCGCCATCGGCTCGTGATATAATCCTTCCACTCGTAAAAAAACACTTTTTTTGCACTTGTTATGAAATACACTATTATACGTTAAAAATATTACAAGTTTTAAATCGAGAACGCATTCCACGAGAACTTCTCAGCACAAGATTAAAATTTAAGGACGTATGAGTAGTGAATTTAATATTGTTGATTATTGCGAATTGTTTGTTTCTTTGAAATATCTATCCACTGGCATCATTTCAATTTCTAAATGAAAGATGTAATCATTAGTTAATAAATTTGTCGCAACTAAAATTTTCATCTGAGACCGTGAAAAATGATAGAATACAGATTGTTGTATATCAGGCAACGAAATTGATTCAATCACTGAGAGAAAACATTTGCTCTGCTGAAAAAATACATATTCAGTTGGAAAAAATTGTTTTCAGCTCTAGAAAATTGTTTCCCAGAAGACAATTTCCTTCAGTGAAAGCTTAATTATTTCTACTCGACAATTTACCAGTTGGATAGAATATACATATTTTTTTATTAAACTCCGAGAATCCAAATATTATATTGAAAAATGATATATTTGACTGATAATCAAAGCTTTTACCGTTAAGTAAAAGTTTTAGGTGAAAAAAAAACTTTTGGGTGATCTTTATATTTTCGTGAGCAGAACAAATTAATTTACCGCAAACTATAGATTTCGTCAGAAACGCCTACATTACTAGGTGGAAAATATCGATACCACCGATTTTTTGAGTAGAATGAATATATTTTCGGCAGAGAAAATTTTGCCTCTCAGTGATCCAAAGAGCACTTCATTATCAAAAATTGCCAAGGGAACTTGTCTTTATAAATATGCATACACTTGGTCTGAATATAATAGCCTTTTTGCAATACTTGCCCACAATGTTCAGAAATCGTGCGTAAAGTGAAACTCGTGCGTAAAGCTTCGCTTTACGCACTCGAATTTCACTTTACACACGATCTTGACTTTTCCGCACTCCGCACAAAATTAGGTGGGCAACATGTGCGTATCGCCTTTTTCGCCTCGTGTGATCGCCTAGCACTCGCGCCAAAAACTGCTACTTTGCGCACTAGTTGCACAATATACTATTTTATTGCTCCAGTTACTGAGGTAGTTAACGCTGTATGTTTATTAGCCACCAAAAAATTACAGGTAGTGTTTCTTGTTTTTTTGTGTCATCGGTAAAACGGGTGATATGAATTTAATGCTTATTCCTTGGTCAATTTAATACAAAGACGTTAATTGTATATATTTCGAGATTTGAGGAGTGTGAAAACTTGAAGTTGCTGGAGAGTGTTTTGAATGGAAATGTCCAAACGATACATCTATAACTCAACACAAATGGCTTTTACTTTTCCATCAGCATTCAAAATATTCGTCAGCAATTATGTGAATACTCTCCCCGCACTTTTCCGAGCCTCACTCCTGAAATCTCGAAATTGATACAATTAACCTTTTTATATAAAAATTGACCAAGAAACACGCATTGAATTTATGTCATCTTTTTTAGCAAAGCAACAAAAAACCAAGAAACACGACCTTTGATTTTTTGGTGGCTAATAAACACATAGTGCTAACTGACTCGGTAACTATAGCGAGAAAAAGGCTATTTCATCCCTGACGCCCGAAAAATATTACACGTCACTCGACGATAAAAGTATTATCTTACTCATGTGATTATAACCCTTACCTTCGGCTCGAATTATAAAGCCACATTCGTCAGATAATACTTTCAGCGCCTGGTGATATAATGTACTATAACTTATTCCATAACCGCTGCAGTCCAATACTATCAACGATTGGTATTTTAGTCTTGCACATGAAATTCTCATTACTCGTTAGTCTGACGGGTTCTAGGCCACTGTACTAGCTTCTCAGCACTTCTTCAGTTCACTTTGATCTATCTTTTATGACACAACTGGAAAAGGGACACTCTTTTCCACTACTGTCGTAAAATATCTTTCTATGCACATGAAAAAAAGCAGTTTTCAACTCATGTGATTACAACCGTTGCCTCTGGCTCGAATTTTAACCTTGACACTCGTTAAAAACTACAGTTTTTCACTTATATATGTTTCCACTTATAACGTTATTGTACATTGCTCTATCTCTTCCGTTTGTATATGCGAAGCTGGCCAACTTTAAACTAAGAGGTCCCTTCATTTTCCACGACCATGTGTCAAATCGATCAATAAGGGATCAGACATTCAATCATGTGCGATTTATTTCATCTTCGGTGATCTTGGTCTTGCTTGACTCTAATATCTAACATCAATTGATTAATTGGTCATTTTTGTAACATAAAGGGACTTTGCCTCACCAGTAACTTTCATGAACCGGATTTTCATGAATCGAATTAAAGGTATGGACTCGATTCTATTACTAGTTCATAACGAAAAACAGGATCTTATCAAAAGGCGATAATCAAACGACATCCTTCCGCAGTTGAATATAATATTGCTTTTACAAATGTAATAGTAACAATCAATTTATGAAATTGCGGCAGTGTAAATTTTCGTATTTACGTTTTTTTCCATCGATAGTATTTAAATGTTCGTATAGAGATATCAACTCAGATACGATGGTCAAATTTTGCAATAGAATAAAATTATTCCCTGACTCTCTGAACTTTTCTTCTGGCTGAAGTTTTTCGGTTTTCGTCAATATCGGAATCTGTAGAGAAAGTCGATCATCTTTATCCCCATCAATCAAAAAATTGTGTTGATACTTACTGCAATATCCGAGACTGTATATTCAAAATAAGTCTGGCTGTAATATCAGTATGGCAATCAGAGAACAATAAGTCAATTATTTAGAACCCGCAAGGACTTGTAAAACATTCACAATATGCTTAACTATAATAATTTGCATCTGCTATCAAATAATAATATACACTCGCTATACAATGATATTTCATCTATCGGAACGTCTTCTGTTCATCGTGTCTTTCTGCATTAAAACTAACTGTGCGGATTTTAACTTATTTTACAGCTGTTTATGTATGATAATCCATTTTGCATGCGGTAATGTTTTACAAGTAAAGGTATCGTTTTGTTTATTTATTTTTGTGATTTGTTACTTAAAACGCATAATAATACTGACTATTACGGGCTATACCATTAGTTTTTTCTTACAATAAAACATTTTTATTATCATTTGAGTGATTTCACACAGATGGCTAACGTTAAATACCTAATGATCCTGATTTTTTCTAGTATTTAATATTCGGATGTTTTTTCCACTCACCATAATTTTTGTCGTTTGGTTACTCGTTCGTATTCTGACCGTACATATTTTATATACATATGTTATAGAGATCTTGATCGTTTCATATTTTCTTCCTGATCCTCCTTTAAATATTTGTTTATTTTATTCATTGTTAAACAGCGTTCAGTTAATTGATCATCATTTAATATTTGTTATCAAAAAGCACATGTATTCTGCACTATTCTACATATATATACATTTATGCATATATGTATATATGTATAGGTCAGTTCTCCTTCTTCATTGGTCGAAATCGTCAATCTTTGATTCCGCCTAATGACCTTGTTCTACTGTCTTTGTATATTTTTGTCTCATATTTTGTATCTCTATTTAATTATTTCGTGCGGAATCATTCGTTTTTTATATTTTAGCATCCCTCCTGCGGTTCGTTGGATCAGCTAAGATGATCAGGTTTTTTCGTTCGTTTTGTTTATATAGTTATCCATTTTTCGAACTACTTTTCCTACCTATGTATTCAACAATTTTACTACGTGCCTATCTAAGAAATAGCGCATTTCATGTAGGATCGCTGTTAGAAATTTTTGAAGTGTTTGGAATTCTTAAAAAGTTATTTCAAGCGTAGAAATTTTTAAGTACCTTGAATGGTATAAAATATCTGCAATAGAGCATTCCTTATTTTCCAAATTTATAGTACATAAACGTATAATAGCTTGTTTTATAAAAAATTAGAAATCAGTCGCAACGAGGGTAATAATTTAATGAAAATTTCTAACAGCATTCAGTAGTATCGTCAGTAATGATCCACAATCATCGAAATTTACTCATATCTTTGGAATATTTCATTGCAATTAAAAAAAATGTGTTAATTTTTGTAGTCTGAAAATCATGAGTGCGCATCGTCAGTGATTTTTCTGCGAAACTTGACACATTTATTTATTAGCACGGAAATCGAAGACAATGCGATAAATTGCAAAAATCATATAGTATTCAAAGGATTATTTTTGGCATTCGAAACTAGTCGAATCGTAGGAAATTGAACAATTATTTGGTCAGGGAAATAATTACAAAGCTATTACTAAATATTGGTTGAAATATTGATCCGAATATCTGCAATATCGCGAATACTGTACTCCGATTGATCAGAATTTGATTGCCAAGTATAATCCTCAGTAAGTATCAGTAATATTAAAAAAAATAGTTTCAAAACAGCGATGTTATTCTGCGGAGATGACAGAAAGTTATCATTCTCCATCATTTTGGCAATACATATAACACTCTCGGATATAATTGTACACATTGCAAGTGAAAGCAACAAATAGGAAAAAACATTTTTTTTCTTTACTTACCAGAGAAACATTAGTTTATGACGAAATATATCAATATGAGTTTAGTTTGTAAAGACATTGAAAAAGTGTGACCGGGATCGGTTTATATTTCTTTAATATTGGGGACGTTCACTTCATTCTAAAATGTGTATATGTATATATAAACGATCCAAAATTCATTGTAAAACGTGAGAGTAAATCATTCATTCATAAGAAGCTATGCCCAAGAAATTTGTAATATATGAAAAAACCCTGAAAACTTTAAAAAAATCCTTACTACTCCAATTATCTGTGATTTAGGATTTGGAGAATCATTCGATAAAAGCATGTTTATTTCTGCCATTTCAGCCATTTGAACCAGCCGTTGCTGGCCATCTGTTTACCAGATTCATATTATTAACGACTATGATGATAATGATTCCTCATAAATATATGCTACATCATTATGTTATGGATTAGTCGGATTTCTTCGTTATATATATATATTTTTTTCCTCCTCGTTCAAATTTTGTTTGTCATTCTATTCTCCAAAAACTCGTTTTCCTCTATTGTGTACTGTCATCATGACACGCTGTCAACATTACGATTTATTACTTTTAGATATAAGGTCATCGTCACTAGCTTCGATGTCAGCCTCCATTCCTCTTTCGCCCTCCTCAATTTGCCTCATATTACCATCCTCAGTGTCAACACTGCTTGTTGGAGTTATTTGCTCCATGGTCGTAGGTATTACCATAGTTGACGCTGTTAGTGGTGCAGTTACAGAAGGCGTCGTGGCGTTCCCACCATTTTCGAAGGTAATACCATTACGATTTACCGTATTTATAGGCTCAGGTGAAGCAGATTCCTCGCTGCTAGGTGAACCTGGAGATGATACTATCACCTGTTGACAAATCATATTCCTTCCCTTAAGAAAGCTTTTGTATGTAAGCTTTTGTATGTATGTTTTGTATGTTGTGTGTATTCGTAATTTATTAGAAAACCGATGGAACACGTATCAACAAATTTTATAGCTGACCCTATGGCATTTACCATGGAAATTTTAGGGAAATATTGAATATTCTTCGTAATATGACTTCAATATCACTTTTAATCATTAAAAGGCTACCTTCCAGATATAACACCGAAAGTCCGTTGGAAGACAATATTTTTAATTGAAGATATTCAAAAGAAATTGTAGAAAGCTCTCCTGAAAAGACAGTCTCTTTGATTGGGCAATGACCCCGACATAAGTCCATATCCAAAAGTTGAAAAAATTCAATTTCTAATGAAGGCTCCTTTTTTTAACTTAGCAAGCCCCATTTCACTTAACGCCGTCGGTTTTCCCCCTGTATAAGCGATAAATATAGCGGTTGCATTTCTTGTAATAATCCTGTAATAGAATTGGCGTTATACGCTATATTATTAAATATTCTTTGGGGTTTAATAGTAAGAGCCACAGGGCATACTTTTTCGTCATATACTTGAAGTGAACACTCAAAAATGGTCAGTAATTGGTAATTTTTTTGCCACAGGAGCTTGAATTAAAAAATAAATACCTAAATTAAATATAAATAAGGAGTAGATCTGTGGAGATTACTCATTGCGAGGTTTCATCAGTTTTGCAACATAATTTAGAAGAAAAGGTAAATGCTCTAGGGTCTTTCCTCTTTACCTGATAACTTATTGGAATTAGTATATTTCTCACATAGGAAAGAAATGTGGACAAGTCGTACTCGCATGCAAAATTACAAGCCGAGCCGCAGGTGAGGGTTTTAACCACATGGGGAGTGCTTGTCTGATTCTCCTTCCGAGGATTAAATACGTGGCTGCGCGCCACGAAATTAGCGTTTTCCAGGTCCCATATCACGAAAAATAATATTCAAGGCTCGGGCATGAAATGGACTATTTCTGCCAACATAGACGGAAGCGAGCGTTTCTAGCCGAGCGACGTGAGGTTAGAATGCACACTGTCAGTCCATGTAGGGCGAAATATTGTTATCTTGTATATAAGCAATAAGGGAATCGAGAAAGACCAAAACCTCTGGTGGAGTTATTCCAGAGGATGGTGTCTTCTTGGAGTACTCATCTTGGGAATAAAAAGGTCCTTTAATAAGATTATTGAGGTTATTTCGACTCGAGTGGGTTATATAATTACGGATAAGTTTTAAGGCCAGGATGGAGGTTTCTTATCTCCTCCCTTTCCCCCCGATTCCCATCGCCCATACACTCAGCCATTTAAGATGGCGGATTGAGAGGGGCATACAGAGTCACTTTTTGGGTTGTATCTTCCAGAAAAAAAGACACAAAATAAAAATTTTCATACCATTTTCTGGCTTCATACCATCCTCACCAATTTTATTTCTCATTTTTTCAGTATATTTTTAGGGCACATTTCTGAAAACTCGCTATAAAAAAATTAATTTACGCAACCGGGTGTACGC
>JAPYZM010005845.1:0-10092 GCA_030522845.1 Psyttalia concolor | reverse complement strand
ATAATTATATTATGTTGAATGATACTCAAAAACGAATTTCAAATTTCTTTGTAAATACTTTGGTCAAGTTGAAGGCCATTATGAGACATAACTGGCGGAAAAATAGTCTTATGGTATTGATTTATTGCAATGTATCGATGATGACACATCGCTTGAATGTTGGAAACTTTTTTATTTTTATTTTTGATTTCTGATGATTTCAAGTGACTTCACTGATTTTATATGATTTCATTCAGAAGTGACACAATGATTTCACCTATGAATAGCCCCTCGGGCAGGTAAACTATCGTCAATTGTTTCTTTTCATAAAATGATAAATTATTGATTAAAAGTCGAATACCTGATCGTTAATTCTCTTCGTAAATAGAAAATAATTAACTATTTAAGAATCTTTGGAACGAGAGCGAATAAAAAATGAAAATAGTAGAATATTTTCGAATGGAACGTCGTACCCCTTCTTTCATCCCCCGGTTTTTCTCCCTCGCGGTTTATTTTTTCGACTGTAGCTGGGACGCGACAAAAAGCGGAGGGAAAATAAATGAAAAGGTTCTCACTGGGTTACATCGACGAGTACCTAATGCATGTCCCTGCTATCCAACAAATAAAAAACAAAGCGAGACACGCAACAGATAGGACGTGGTGGCACACGGCCAGTTACACAGAAAAAAGGAAAACTGTATTTTACCGGTGATCCACCCGAGGGGTGTACCTCACCAGACAAAGCTAGAGTTCTCTGAGGAAAGCCATTAAAGTGTCATTTTTTTTGCTGGTAAATTTGGCTGATTTTCTCGATGATAACCCGCCGGCTTCTGTGGGCGAAGGCGGGCCAGCCAATATTTTCTATTAAAAAATAAGTGAAATATAAAATATAATCTAAGCTTATACTAAGCTTAGGAATATCTCAAGCTTATCTTAGCTCGTAAAATTCCGTTCTTTCTTAAAATGTTTAATAAAATTATGATTTGAAAAAAATTATTTCCTCCAAAAACAAAATCTGGGACGATTTTCAAAAAATAGTTTTTAATAAAATACATGTGTGATTTTTATTAAACTAAAAAATTGAATTTCCGATGTGGACGACTCGGCGGCAATTTTAATTTAAAAAAATCGATTTTTTGAGGAAAATCCGGGGGAAAATGGAGTTTAAATATTTTTTCCAAAAAATAAAATGGCATTTTCTGGAAGAGCTTTCCCTAAAAATTAAAAACCATCGAAAAACGATCAAACGATATTACAATTCCGATCAATTTAAATTTCCCCCGCTAAAATTCCTTATAAATCCATTCCCACTCCAGCATTATCGACTCAATATTCCATCAATCCTGCGAAATCCCCAAATTTTCGCATCAATAAAATTTTTCTCTTGAAACCACCAATTCCAGATGAGCATAATAAACTCCGTCTAATATTCTCAAGTGCTACAGGGGAATGAAGCTAAACTTCTCCCGCAGGCGAGCGTCATAAAAAATTCCACCATCTTCATTCCCTTTCACCCACTCCCAGTCCCTCAATTCCCTCGATTTCCCCAATAATTTTCCCTCTCCTCCCTTCCCCCTCCCGTCCAAAACTCACCAAAAAATGCAGACTTATCACCTCCCATTCCGCGTAATCACCGAACACGTTTTATCCCTCTCCCACGAAAGTAACCACGGGAAAGAAAAACAAAAAAATAAGTCAGGCCGAGAGCAAGCGAAATAGGGAAAAAAAGTTCAAACTTTTCGAATAAACTACGTTTCCAAAAAGTTTAACCGAATACGATCTGAGAAAGAACGAGAAGAGTCTTATCGTTGGATACACACTCTTTTTTTCTTAGCAAGGCATATGTATCTATATCGCTCCTCGTTTCCAAACTTCCGGATCATTAATTTACATTAGGACATTTTTCAAGAGCCACCGGATCACTTCTTTCGTGGATGAAGGAGGTGGGCGATCTCTTGCTTACCAGCCGTACCTACGACCCCCTGCCGCCCCTCGTCTTCACCCCTAGCCGCCCTTCCAGACCCTCCCACCCACTCTTCCTGCCCTCCTGAAGAAGGCAGGATGCTAGTCCAACTTTTACCTCTTTTTTTTTTTTTTTACAACTTTTTCTCTCTTTTTTTACGCGTTTTTTTATTCTCTCCCCTGGTTCCGTCCTGCTGCAACTCTTCCCAGGGGGTGAGATGGAGTGTGCTCCTCCGGTGGGGTTGGGGCAAGGAGTGGAGGACACGGTATACGGGGGTTGAAAGAGGATAGTTGGTGCGGTAGAAGCGGAAAAGGAATTGGATTTCCCTCGGCGATCCGAAAACGTTCCCTCGATTTACTTGCTTTTAGCACATCCTCCTCTAAATTTCATGAGAACAAATAAAAAAGGGAGGAAAAAAAAATAATATGAGGATGTCTATACCTTGAAATCCATTTTACGTACAACTTGGCATGGCACGAGTAAGTGGTTTATTCGATTCCACCACTCTTTCTCCTCCCCCTCCCCCCACCGCAGTTTGAATAAAAATGAGTAATTCTTTCATTGTATTTTAAAAAGTGAAGAGTAATTCTGCGGAATGAGATATTGCATCCAATGAGGAGGCGAATAATTTTTGTAATTGTAGAATGGAGGGAAAACAAAAGGGCTAGGGATTGAAGGCCCGTATTGAAGTGGTCAATAATTTTTTCTACAGTTTTCATAAATAATTTTAATCTCTGATAGTTCTCATCAATTCATGTTTCCCCTGAAATTAAAAAAAATATATTGTCATCAAAAATTTACATTCTCTTCCAACTGTAATATCATTTGCTAGCGAGCAATTGAGTCCTCATTAAACAGTTGCGTAAATTAGCAAATTCCCAAAAACTCCTAATTAACCAAATTTTCAATGAAAAAATTTCAAACTCACATTTCCCTCCCCAAAAATTACCCCCATTCTATCCTACAATCTAAAACAATCAGTTATCACGCCACTACAAAAACAATCCAATTTAATTCGCGCAAAAAAAAAATGAAATAACAAAAATTAAACAACGAGAATAAAAAACTAAAACAATATTATCCGCTTTCTCCATCCTCCCCCCGTGTGAATAAAAATCAGCAGCTCTTTCATTTCATTTCCAAAACTATTAAACCAATCTGCATGATAAGTTATTGTATCGAATGGAAAAAAAAAAGAAAAAAAAGAATCAAAAAAACCTAAACCGAATCAACAGTGGTGAATTTTTGTAGTTACAGAATGAAACAAAAATAGGATGGCCAGTGCCCAGCTGTATACAGCCCCTGCGGTGATTTTTCATCCGCTATTTCGAACACGTCGCCAGAGCCAGAAAGACGAAACTTTGAACTGCACCACATTGGCCTCAACCACCCCCTCCTCCCCCACCCCATCCGCCTGTTACCATCGCACTCATTCTCCCAGGGAAAAAACTAACTTCTTCAACTGGCTGGAACTAACGAATCGTGCCTGAAAAGTTGCCACTCTAAAAATGGGCGAAGCATCGAAATACGTGAAAAGGCCTGTCCCCCCCCCCCCCAGGCACTTCATCCCACCCCCTATACTTCACTCCGTCGTTGCTATCTCTCGTATGTCCCTTTGGGAGGTACCACGACCACTTGTTGGATAATTTCATCCCCAGCGCTGTTTCGATTAAATTATCGTCGTGAGCAGAATTCACCGGGCGGTAGAGTTCAATGAGCTTATAAAAGTTACCACGGCTCGTATACCCTGACGTGGCCAATTACAATGTACAGAGTTACGCAATGCAGTTTTGTTTTTTTTTTTTCCTGCTCCTCACCATTCGTCCTCTCACGAGGAGAGATCCTTGAATTTTTCTTGAACTTGTTTATTTATGGGGTTTTTATGCTGTTCCACCACTCGGTGTACTAGTTAATGAGGTTTTTGTTCGTTATTGGGACTGACTGAGTGCAGCGTATAGAACTAATGATGGATCAGTTGTTACGGGGGCAGGGGAAAAAAGTTTTAGGGAGAGCTTTTTATTTTGATTGGCTGCCATTTGGTGGTTAATTTTTAAGTGAGCCTGGCTTTATTGTAAATACGCAGTGAAAAAAATTGAGGGCTGTGTATCAAATATTGGGCAGACCATTGAAGTAAATTACCCGGAGAATATTTAATTAGCAAAATTATATATTTTTTTCTCAGTGACTGAGTTATCGATGGTTAAGATACGTTTGATTTTATGAAACTTCTTGAGACATTCTCTGGTTACACCAAAAATGGAAATTATTCTCACGACTCAATGAAATCAAATAGAATAATACTGGAAATCACGAAGTAGAGGTACTTAGTACCTAAACCAAGTGAAATCCACAGTAAAATCGAGTTGGATCCAATTTGGTGAATAGCTAGCTAGGATGAGCAGTGAGCACCATTGTACACCATTGTACGCAGTGAAAAAGATACAGCGCTGTCTATCAAATATTGATCAGACCACTGAAGCCAATTACCCGGAGAATATTTAACTAGCAAAATTATATATTTTTTTCTCAGTAACTGAGTTATCGGTGGTTAAGATACGTTTGATTTTATGAAACTTCTTGAGACATTCTCTGGTTACACCAAAAATGGAAATTATTCTCACGACGCAATTAAATCAACTAGAATAATACTGGAAATCACGACGTAGAGGTACTTAGTACCTAAACCAAGTGAAATCCACAATAAAATCGAGTTGGATCCAATTTGGTGAATAGCTAGCTAGGATGAGCAGTGAGCACCATTGTACATCATTGTACACCTTGTGGTGTTCACACCAGCCGCGTCCCCGTCGCGAACCCTGGGTAATGCCGAGTGCTGGTGAGGTTTGCTCATACCTTACCGCACGTTAATTTCTGTTGAATAGAATTTATTTAAAATCATACAATTTATATACCTTCCGTACATAAACTCCTGATGTCCTAATCCAAGCAAATCATCAAAAGCAACCATTTTCTGACCCTAGGAGTATAATATCCCACAACATACAGTCCTAAAAAAAATACAAAAATACCGAGGTGCTGTATTTACCCATAATATCAATCAAACTACTTCAATTTTTTAAAAATATTTCAAATCTAAAGAACTTTAACAAAATGAGCTGATCACCCGAGCTCAGTCTTCTCTGAAAATTCTCCAAATCGTCGATAAAATTGTCAACGACCTTGAATTTTCACCTGATAATAACACAATCCCTTTTTTCTTTTTTCAGCATACACTGACAGGCCACTGCGCTAAAGTCCTGGCAGCCAAGTTCCTGGGTGAACCGTCGAAGGTGGTGACCGGTAGTCACGATCGAACACTCAAGATCTGGGATCTGCGCAGTCGTGCATGTAAGTACATGCATCACAAATACACACCTACTAACTTCGTCGTCATTAAGTATTTTCTTTTTATTTACGTTCACCCGTTTCTGTTTTATCAGCATCATGGTTGTTACTTTTGTTCTTTTTAAATTCGCGTCGAGCGTTGTTGTCATTTTTTTTCCCGATTTTTTTTTTAAATTCCATTAAAAGCTCTATCAGAAGGGCAAACACTGGCTGTCCATGGTATTCGCCTCGCACCCACGTATATAAACGAGCAATGGACCTATCTCGGATACCTCGTAAACCCCTCTCCAGTGCCCCCCTCCCCTCGTCGTCGTATAGGCCAGGGCGCGAAATATTATGGGCGCCACGGTAATCACGTTCCCCTATTACCCCCCTATTAGTCGTTGCATTATGCAACGCACTTATACCAGGCGTTTCAAGATAATAAAACAAACTCCATCCCAGCACCACCAGTGCACACATACACAGTAATTTTCGTGCGTATATTGTGGAGGTATTTTCCCCTAGTGTCACACACAGCTTAAAACAACGAGCGAAGGGGTTTGAGAGTGACAGCTCCAATCTCCCCCTGCATACATTCACTGACGACTAATTTTTGAATTAATGTTAAGTGGAAAAATTCACGCTGATGCTTAGTTAATCCATCGCCGCGATTGAGTGAAAAAGAAAGTAGAAATCAGCAGAGATTCCATGCTGTTGTAGACTTCCTAGCCAGTGGAGTTCTTTTTGCATTCGATGGCTGTAATGAGGCTCCGAAGTCCGAGATTTGTGTGATTCGCTGGGAAGTCTAGGTTTACTGAGGATGTGGAGAGATGATTTAACTTTCACTGACTTTCAGAGCTTGCTCTGGACTCCTCACGAGCTGATCAGGTCTTGCAGTACTTCTGGACACGGCTCTTGTAGAAAAAAGTTCAAATAGAATTAGAATTTAGAGAGAAACAATCCCGATAACCCAGCCGGGATTCGAACCCGGGTCTCCCAGTTTACGCGCCGGGCACTCTTCCAACTGAGCTACCAGGGACACGGAAACCTCTCTCTCTCTCCAAATTCCACTTAGTAGTTCCATCGCTGGAGGTGAATGGGAACAGAAGAAATTTCGTTGGGTCCTCCTGGTTCGGTATGATGTGGGTTTGTTTGATGGCAGAATTTGGCTTAGGCCAAGGGGGGAAGTATTTGAATCTAATCAGACCTCATCAGCAGGACTTCACCTGAAACAATTTGCCGAATTGACTTGACAAAAGAGGTTCACTCGGATGATTCGTAAAATCCCGTTCTTTCAAGTGGAACCCATCTTAAACCTAGATTCGAGACCCACTAGGACTAGGCACCACTTGAAGGGAGTGACAGTAGAAATGAATGACTTGATTCAACTCACCAAATGGACTTGCCAGAAGTAGAAGTAGGGTCACCATTGACTCGTACTTCCCCTAAATAAATTCGTAGGATCAACTTAGATCGACTCGTAGAAGACTCTCGCTGAATCTCCTCAGCCTAAGCGTCACTAGAGGCGGCCTACAGTTCTAAAGGACTACCTCCTACCGACGCCCCATTTTCATTCCATTCTAGACCCACCTGTCTCCTAACCCTCTCTCAATGACTCCCTGTCTCCCCCAATCTCCCTCACGTCTGTCTCCTAGCACTTCCCTGCCCAGTCATTTCAAATACTCCATTTGCATTCTCCAGCGTCACCCACAGCTGAAAACAACCCTCGAGCTCCACTCAAGGCTGACAGCTCCAATCCCACCCCGATGAATTCACCAACGCCGAATAATTCCATAATTAACATTAACTACGAACATTCACACTCCATTAACAAAACAAAAAAAACCAACTCATCTGAAAACTTTTTCATAAATCCCAGGCGCCTATTACCCCTGAAAACAAGTTATCTTTCACCCCGAGATAGAATTTATTCAACAGTATTTCATCGGTCCAGCCACTACTCCCCGTGAAATTAAAATTGTGAGAAAAAAAAACGAGAAAATTGTAGAATTTCTCGTTCTATACCTCCCCAACCCCACCCCCCAAAATGAGCACTTCTTATGAAACTCTAGTATACTATCCTACTTTACTTAAAGTGAACCAAGTGAAATATCGTTTCGCTATATCTACAATTTTCTGAATGTAATATCGGAAAAATAAGGGGAGTAGGTAATGCAGAAACGGCTGCCAGAGGAGGACTTCACGAGGGGCTGAGTGCGGCAAGTCCCAGGGTGGGCGCGGGGGGGGGGGGCGAGCAGGGAAGGTGGAGAAGGGGGAGAAGGGGATAATGCTGGTGCGCACACTTTTATCCTTTATTTGAGAGAGGAAATCCGGCTCGGAATTTACACCCTGGTCGTTCGGACTCTGGCTAATCTCGTGAAACGGTATCCGAAGAGCGACTCGAGATATCGATTTGCACTTTGGACAACGGCCCGAGTGCGCCCAGTGTGGCCTTCCCCCCTCTACTCCCCCCCCCCCCCCCCCCCGCCCGGGGCGCGCGGCGGGCTGCAACAGAGAAGGAGCAAACCAACTGAGAGAAAGATAGAGAGAGAGAGAGAGATTCACGGAATCCAAGGGAGATAGTCGGATGCTATACATTCGCACGCTGTTGGGGATTTGCTATTGACACAGGATACTATTATACATAGGTTTCTAGTGCAGAGAGAGCCAATAAGAGTCTGGATGATATTAATTTGCGAATCCTCTCCACTGCTAACCCTCCCCTCAGCCCCCGTCCCGCCTTCCTTGTATACGGAGAAATGGAGGAGAGGGGGCAGACGCGGGTGCCAGGGGAGGAGGCAGGGAGATCGAGGATAACGAGAAGGATTGGACTGGTGGAGGCACCACTTTACGCAAGCTTCCAGGGCTTTGCATTACTTCTCTAATGCGCCTTCGTTCATTGACTTTACCCTTATGTACTAACTTGAAAATTTACCTTGAGCGCAGTTTGACTTGTACCCACTCCATCCCCTCGCAGTTCGCTGCTGCTGCTGCCTACCGGGGGGGCTTCACTCGCTTCATGTCCCTCTCTCGCTCTCTCTCTTCTCCGTGTGCTTTCACCAAGTTGCCGGTTGGTACATCTAATTTCCGTCCACAAGTGGGGAAATCTACCAAGCAGTTCACTTCGTCTCTCGTACTCCGGCGCGGGTGGCTTGTCCTCTTCGGGCCCTCCTTGCGCCCTTCCGCCACTCGGGCGCTGCATGCCGGAGTCGGTGAGATAAGGGAAACGCTCGCTGGGGTTATCCGAGAGGATGGGAAAAAATGGCAGGGGCGGGGGGGAGGAAAAATGGCGAAGGCAAAAGTTCAGGGGGAGGGGGGTCGGAGCTTAACGGCCCTATCTTGCCCGGCGCCCCGCGGCTGCGAAATTCATTTTACGACGTGTCGTAATTCGCATTTTGGTTCTCATTCCAGTTCTGTCCGGGTGTAGTGTCCAAGAGGAATTATGCGGAGGAAATCGGCGTGATTAATTGGATTCTCTGGGGGTAATTATCTTGGATGGCGGGGTAAATGGCCGGGGGGTGGTCGGGGGATCGGCATTGTTGGAATGTTTTGGGGGCTTTTTTAAGATCTTTCTGGGGATGTTTTCAGGATTTTTTTCGTCAGTTGTGGGAGATTGGTAAATGTAGCATTTTATTTTTCAATTTTGGGGATGAATTGAGGAACTCGATCGGCTGTTAATAAATTTCAGACCGCCTTTAATAACAAAATTGAATATAAAAAAAGATGTAAAATGAAAAATATATAGATTGAACAGGGATGATTGAAGGAGACGATTAAATTACGTAGAAAATTTTATTTTTGAATTAATAATAATTCAATATTTTAATTGAAATAATAATCGGCACAAAAATGGTTTATCTACTCAAATAATTCGGCAATGATCCCGCCGATAAATTAAATTCTTCCAACCGCGTAGACTTGATTCCCTGTACGTATTAAATATTTATTAAAGCACTTACAATTTCCATTTTACCATGGAATTGAAAAAAAAATTCAATTAATTGAACAAAAACAATGATTGAAGAAGAGGCTTAAATAACGTTAAAATGAAAAAACTAAATTAGAAAGTGTGGGGATAAGAAAAAAGTAAGAGGAGGTTATTTAAGGCTTTCGGGATGATTAAATATTTTTATTTGAGAGAGAACAAATTCTTGATTTATTCCAGTAATTGGTAAATTAATCCACCGATGGATTAAATTTCCCCCAACAGTGTAAACTTCAGCTCCTGTACGTATCAAATATTCATCAAGAGGTCTCACAATTTTCATTTTATTATGAAAATATTGTAATAATGTGTGAGAAGAGGTACTTCAGGGATGCTCATGAAAATACCCCTAGAGACTCTGTACTTCAGATTGAAGAATGAATGCTGTTTATTTTTCAATGAGATGAAATAACGTGAGTTGGAAAAATACGATCCTTTGATAGGAAACTCCCGCCTGAAATTAACACCTGATGGGGAATTGAGAATCCAGTCGAGCTAATAACATTCAAAATTGTCTGAAAAAAATTACTGTGGTGAATAAATACCAGCGGATGCACTTGAGGAGATGCCAAAATTAATCTGCCAGCATTTATCAAACCCCAATCACGCAAATGTTCAACTACCCTAGATTTTCATTTCATTCGAATGCACTCGAGCTCGCGATGGAAAAGCTTTTCTCACTTGAAATAAAAAATCCTAAGACAGGGGAAACCAGTTCACTTCTGCCCAGGTAGGAAACGTCAACCCTGACGATTGGAATAAGGCTGAAACAAGATTTGACATCAAGGCTGGATAAGCCAACCTTGAATCAAGCTTCTTTCCATTGTTGAATCGTATA
>JAPYZM010005840.1:0-21919 GCA_030522845.1 Psyttalia concolor | reverse complement strand
AGATAATAAAAATAACCTGTGATATTCGCTATATAAAATGTAATCACGTTTTTTCTTCCGCAGACGTCATTGTCTACCTATTACGCATACCGCAATTGTCGATTTACAGGTACTGCAATAAAATATATTACGTTTTTTGTGGCAAACGACTTTTTCAGTGATTGTGATTACAAATCTCGCTTAGGATTGTAACTCTCAGACGCGCTCAAAACATTTAGTACGGGAAATAACAACATTTCTGAAAATTATTAGTTTGTTTACGCATTTTTTTTTTGTCCAATGAATTTTTCCGCATATTTATCACCAGCAATAATATTTCGATGTTACGATTTTGCTTGTCTCTATTTCATCAAGTCCTTGATTCTTTTATACTCGAGACACGTGTTTTGTGTATGCTCAAAATGAAAGACAATTTTTCTCCAAAAGTCTTCAGAAGTCAATTCTATTGTTTGTTATTCGGTCTTGCTGTAGAAATTGATTAAGTCTGATGAATCTTCAACATTATTTGAGGGATTGTTGCAAAATATTGGTTTGAAAGAGATCTATTCAGACCAATCGAGCCATATATTCCCGTTCATTCGAAAAGTTTTGGATATTTCAGTTTTTCCATAAAAATTACGATATCGGTAATTGGGACGTATATTGAATCCACGCAACTATGCTAGGAAACTGAAAGGATTCATCACTTGGCGCCTAAACTAAGTATAATCTGGAATAAAATCAAGGCGGACTCAATTAGGTGAACATTTAGGTGGGTGGGCGATGAACACCTTTGAACACCATGGTGCACCTTTTGGGGTTCATTCCAGCCGCGTCAGCGTCGCGAACCCTGGGTAACGCTAACTGCTGGAGGGGTTTGTTATACCTTTCCACACGTTGAATTGAATTTATTTAAATTTTTTAAATTGATCTACCTTCAGTAGGGAAGGAGTGGGGAAGGATCCGTACATCTACCCAAGCATACTGAATTTCAATTCATTTTGTCTTGATTTTATCAATTCATTCAAAGCAACCAGCGTTCCGCCACCAGAACTGTTATTTTCCATCACATCCCAACTATATTATAACAACTTTCATTCAGTTTTTCAATAAAAAGTTGTGGATCGGTATAACGTACTATTACCGAGATATCAACTTTGAATTTGTATGAATATAGTCCAAACGAAGAAAAAAGAATGCAGCGGAAAATCTACTTCTCTGATCTAACACAATTTGTAGTGGGAATATGGAAAATGTTTTTTTATATTTTAAATATTTACTTTCTTTTCATTGTTTACAACAACCCGTCATAAAAATGACTAAAAACGATTTTTCAATCTAGGTTTTATCGCAAACTATGGGTACAATGAAGTTTTAATAAAATCTATTTCATGAAAAAGCTAGAGATTTTCTTGCTAGTTTTGTAAAATTGTTTTATGATGAGGTAATCGACCGAGTATATTTAGTTTTATTTGCACTGTCATACATTTCACGTAAAATATTTTATACGTTTATTTATTTAACTTTAGAACTCATATTTGGAGTTCGTAGTCTTTTAAATATCTACTCAGTTTTCTTGTTGGATATGCTAGACAACAATTGAATTTTATCAATCTTGCGCCCATCTCCACTAGAAATTTTCAAAGGAATGAGACTTAATTATTTCCATAATTTCAGTTCGACCTCCCTATATTTTACTAAGTTACCATGCTAACAAAATTTTTCATTCGCTGTTGGAATAAAACAAAATTTCACGGACAGTTTACGAGTAATTTTCAGAACAACGGAAATGAAACAGAAAGTTTCACAGTAAATTCAGTGAAATTCCAGAATTCTCTGAAGTTTCAAGGCGAAAATTCCTCAATATATTTGTTTCTTAACCCGTCAACGGTCGCGCTATGAGATTTTCTCTCACGCTTTTTTTCACGGTATAGAAAACTGGACCGAAAACTCGATATTTTTCGACGAAAATTCTTCTATACCCCTAGTAACTATCCCTCTTACCTCTGAAATCGGTCCGAACGGCCGAGGAGAGCGTTTCGGGTGCGCTCGATCGCGGCCGATAAAGGCCGAAGACCTGAACGGTGGTGAGCCGGTGGGTTGGGGAAAAGCGGAAATCGGTTCGCAATTGTTGTATACATAATGTAAATAATATATAAATATAATTAGTTCCAAATTTAAGCCGTGAGAGTTTCTCTCATCGCGCGCGTAAGCATTGCTGGCAAGTTCGCGCGATCAGCGACGTGTTAAGGAGGATAAATCTTCAGTAACAAATTGCACTGAATATTGAGTAAAATCTGAATTTTTCTGAATTTTCTTCGCTGACATTCAATCCCCGCTCATTATCCCTAAAATTCAAGAATACCTTTGGCCAAGTTTTCAAGAATTAATGAATTGTCAGAGCAATTGCAATTCTCAATCACAAAATTTCTTGCAATTCACGTGAAAACTCAACGCCATAAAAATTTCCAAGCATACCAGAAAATTCATACAGTTTCGTCAAAAACGCGTCATCCTAAACCACGAACAATGAAAAATAAGTTGATTTTATGATAGTCTCGTAAAGTTTTTAATATACATAAACATAACATGTGAACATATACACGGACGCAGTTAATGGTTCACCTCGCACCGGCCCCCTATATAAGCTAAGAACCTAAGGTAGTACAAGTAACAGTATTTCTAGTCGATTGTGACAGTAAATATTCATTACAATGGCGCTCTTATTATGGCTACTGGTGATGGTGCCACTGGTGCAAACCGAGATAACTCCCGAAGAGCTTAACGATACAACGATGAAGATCGGAATGCTCCTGCTCCAAATAGGAGAAATATCAAATCCGGCTTTAGGCATTGTCAGGATGGGCATTGAGATGCTCCAATCCGATCCCGCCGAAGAAATAATGAGTAAACTGACCGACATTGTGGATAAAGTGGTTGAAATTTCAAACACAGTGAAGAAATTTGAAACCCGCACCGAACAACAATTAGACGGAATGCTGGAAGCCGTAGTCGACAGAATTACCACCCAAGAGGAAAAAGACAGTGCATTACATGAGTTAAAATCTGTAATTACGAACATTAATCACCTATGGCTTAGGTACACCGCTCTTATAAACAACCCGACGCTGAACAACGCCACACTCCAAAAATTCATCACGATAGCCACTGGAATGGAACATAAAAGTCTTAACGACTGGCTTCGCCAGCTAGATGACCTCATCAATGGAGATTCCCTATCGACTATGAGCCCGACTGTATTGTCAGCAATGCACAAGTACAATACTGTGAGTTTAAAGATTATCTAATTTTGTAGCATTACCCAACTGGAAATACTAATTGATTGATGATCATCACAGGTAAATGCTTTGAAAACTTGTGGTCTGGGTAGGTCAGACAAACAGCAATTCATGGATATCTATCGCCTCGTCATGATGCTTGAATCCCGAGCGGCTTATATGATGGCCTATGCTTTCACACAACAAACAATTATGGATAATGGTAAAATTAAAACTTTTGAATGCGTTAGTATTATAATAAGTAGGTAACGCGCTTTTTTATCCGCGGACAAAATTACCGTGACAAATTACCTGAGCGAAATGAAAATCGGAGACAATTTTTTTCGTGACAATCGTAGCAACTGTGGTAAAATGGCTGCCGTTAGAAGGACGGTGTTGCTCAATATTGACAGATAATTGAAATGGAAATCAGTATATGTTCGGATAGCTCAGATGGGAAGAGCCACGCGATTGGTAATCGGAAGCTCCCGGGTTCGATTCCCGGTCTGAAAATATCTGAATTGGTTCTTCAATTATTTGTGGACTAAATATATTGAGAAGGAATTCCCACCTCTACAAAATCCTTTCCACCCATTAATCCCACTGTCCTACCCTAAAAAGGCGATACGCATTCCCCCTACCTAATTCCCAACTGTTGTAAAATGATTGCCGTTAGAAGGACGGTGTTGCTCAATATTGACAGATAATTGAAATGGAAATCAGTATATGTTCGGATAGCTGAGATGGGAAGAGCCACGCGATTGGTAATCGGGAGCTCCCGGGTTCGATTCCCGGTCTGAAAATATCTGAATTGGTTCTTCAATTATTTGTGGACCAAATATATTGCCGCCAATATCTGGAAAAGATTCCAACCGATTGAATGTTTTGTTCTTTCAAAATACTCGTCTTGATATCAGGAATAACATACGGATAATCCCCGTTGTAGTATAAACGCTCCAGCCCCCGAACAATCCCTGCTGTATTATAATTTTCAATGATTTTTATTTTCAATTCAGAGAATTATAGCGCGGAAATCGAGTTATTGACCAATCACACTAGACAAAGACTGCGAAAGTATATTTACACTACAAAGGAAGCAATAAAATCAGCATCGAACACGATTCGCTCCTGTGATCCCAAAGGCGGATTTATAAAAGGTAGCTTTCCAATTTTATTATAAGATCCATTCCTGCTAATCACGCATACTTCCAGGAGAATCATGTGCAGAGATGGTAAGAGCTTTCCAGAGTGTTCTCATCACGGAAGAAAATTGGGGTTCTTGCATTGGGACCTGTGAGGAGCGGTCGGGCAAGCAGAATAAGGCTTTCTTTTTGCAATTCTGTGGCGGTCACTTACGTCATTGTAAAAATGTTGGAGAGATCGTGACAGCTTGTCCGGCGGTAATTATACAATTCTTTCATTATAGAAAGCTGACGAGACGAAATTATTTTCAAGAATTTCCCATAGAACGCTTCGGACTCAAGACAATTTGAATGGTTCCAAGAAGGTGATGGTTCTGATACTAAATGTCCTCGGGAAGTGGCAACGATAGAGGAGTACTTCCAGTTCAATACCTTTACCTACTGTGAGATGTGTGTCTGCACTTGCCAGTCTGTTCTACATGTGGGGCAGCCAAGACCAATTATCAGTCTCCTTGATACTGTTACTGACATCTACAAGAGAATGTAGATTACGACTTTTCTATCCTTAGTCGCGAATAATTCTAGTTTTTTAAACTAACATTGTAATTTGGGTATCTTTCTAGGGTGGTCACCGGCGTTAAGATTCATTATCATAGCAATATTATACAACTGCAAGTTCAACAAGGAAAAATTGATGAATCAGGCAACATTTTGGAAGGCAGTGTGAGCTGGTTGCCCCTGAAGGATATAACACATTCGCCGAGAAGTTGGTTGACAAAGTTTGTACGGGATGGAGATACACTCGTGGAGGACGCAGATTACATTATGGTTGGCAGAAAACGGGAAAAGATAATATTAGATACTGTTTTGGTGCCAAAACGCCATGTCGTTGGTGGTAAGTTATTCAGAAATTCCATGTGTGAGCCCTCACTTGACTAATTCATCAATAATATAATTTCAGGTGTTAGATTTCGTAGTGAGAAAAATGCCGGTGCTGTCCGCAGTACAATTATCGAAGTGTTGTCCGTTCCGTTTGATATCGAGACAGGAAAGCTATCAAAGGAAGAGGCGGAATGGATTGGTCCCAACGACAGTCGACCAAGGTGAATTATTTATTGACAAAAAATAAGAATTGAAAACATAGTAACCATATATAATGGTACAACTTTCTTATAGGAAGCCGATCAAGTTCGACAATCCAGATATACCTGTCAAATATAAACTTAATACCCCAAGAAAAGAATCGAATCTTTACGTAGAATTTCAACCGACTGGTGAGATTGATTATGGACAAACTACGATTCCTTTCTGGGATATTCAAAAAGTCTTCACATCACCCGCTGCCCCACTGCAAGGCGTCGGTCTGTTTCACAAAGGGCATGCATCGGGAAAGTTCGGAGGATTCATCGCATTGAAACTATACCCTCTCGATGACTATTACTTCCCCAACTTTGAGAATGGACCGGCCAATTCTGGGACTGTTCGAGGAAACTCGAGTGTCGTTGGAAGAGAGAAAATCAGAGCATCAGCTAAATTGCATAAGCATAAGGTTCGTCATTCTGGGCATGCTTTATCTAAGCGAAAAAAAGTACATTAATATAGCGTTGCTTGTAGCTAAAAATCATTATGTCTAGACGACTCTGCCAATATTACGATTGAATACGAATTCATGAATGATTAGTACGAATAGATGATCTGTAAATATATTCCTGCATTAAAAAAAAATAAATTCAATTTATCGCCGTCAATTTATTCCTCAAAATACTATATGTGTATATGTATAATATAGATTGTGTATATAAACTATTTCCGTGCTAAAGTTGAAGTCCAAATTGTTTTAAGCATAGACTCGTACTGAGCAAATAAACTTTGTGGGGTTCATACCAGCCGCGTTCCCGTAGCGAACCCGTAGCGAACCCGTAGCGAACCTTTCGTTGCAGATTACACGAAGAGGCCTTTGTCAACACCCAAAACAACATGTAATTACTGAAATTACTTATTTTTATAATACTCTCGTTATCGATGGAGGGTAGAAGATGATGAACAATTGGAAGGGAGCGTAAGTTGCTTAACAACTCGTACTTTAACAATTTAAAACTGGTCACAAACCGAATTGAACGAGTGGTCGATGTTTCCGGGTTCGGGGTGAAACCAACAGACATAGTCTGTAGGCGCGGTCACTTTCGGAACACATCCAGCCGTTGGTTGCCCACTGGGTGTGTGTACAAGTTAACCATAGTTAACCTGTAGTTAAGGTTAAATTAAATTCCCACACCTAAAAGTCATGGTGTTCATGGTTAAGATGGTGGTGTGCTTGCGTTTTAACGGTGCCATTGGAAGAAGTGGAATGTTCCACATGCCGGTTTCATTTATTTTCGATAATGAACAATCTGATCGGTGATGTAATCGGTTGTGTGAGGCGTTGGTGAGAAGTTTGGAGCTCGATTTTTAAGAGGGACCCTGAGGATTAAACACAGAGATTGATTGAATATTGAGAAAAATATTGGATGAATCTGACTATTCATTAAAAACACCTTCAGTTCCCTACTCATGTTCATTTTGTCGCCATCCTTAATAAATATTACAATGTCACACTGATTTTTTTGTTTATTTTCGGTTAATATACGGCTACAATAAATTTTCAGCAGGGTCCTTCCTCTTCTGTTCCTATCGGTTATAGTTTTGAGCAGGACTTGTTGTCGTCAAGCCGCCATTTTTATTAAACCCATGGCAATAGGGGAAGTAATTCCCCTCACACACGTTCTGTGGTGGGCGAGTTTAATTTAACCTTAACTACGGGTTGACCATGGTTAGCCCGTAGTTAAGGCCTTAGCCCCGTAACCAAAAACTGACCAAAAGTATCAAAGGTGGGAGATGCAATTAATCGATTATTTCGCTCTTATGGATTAATTAATACTTAATAATTCTGTCATGATCGACTAGAACAAAAAAGAAAGGATACAAATGATAATGGAGGTGTAAACGCCAATGGCGGAGCGAGATTATGCTAGTACACAATATTTTTTACTACTACTATACTGCTATGGTTCACTCAGCATAACTTTTAACATGAAACAAAGGAGTGGGGGTAACGCGATCATACGCAAAATGGAGGTGGTAGGGGTAGCATTTCATGTTAAAACTTATGCTGGAAAATTGATGTATTCCAATCAAATAAATTAATTTATTTAAATAATAAAAAAAAAATATTCTTTAGGATTAAAATCAAAATGAATTGAAATTTCATTGATATTAAATAAATATTTTTTAATGATAAAAAAATTGACTCGATCCCAAATAAGTTCTTGATTGTAATTGAAGCGTAAAAATTAGAAAACGAAACAGAAATTCGTACCTAACGTTTCGCAGTCAACAAAGATGTCTTGTTTTCAGTGAAGAATTTTAAGTAAATTGTTAATAAGTTAATGCTATTTTCACTTTTTAATAATTTCTCGGGATTTTGTGCCCTATCCGGATACGGTCTCCTCAATGCAGCTGTACTTCACTGGCTGCCTACAAAACGAGCGATAACTTCGAGCGTTGGAAGATACCGCAGAAGCGGCGAATAAACAAACATGAGTTATTTCGTGAAGTCGCGGATACCTCCGTTGTTGCCGAGCCCAGTCGAATGACATTAGATGGTTGCTATGCGCAATTTTACTGTATTATCAGTGCCCATGAAGACATTGTAAAACTCTTCTGGGAATTTCTAACAACGGACCCAGTCAAGAAGATAAGTACCGGCGTCTACCCCTTGTGCGATACTACGCGCCAGATATCTTCACATATCGTCAATGCATCGATTTTGAAAGTGTTATCGGTCCCGGTGCACAGTAAATCAAATCATTAGATTTTTTTGGCTAATTTATACATTTTTCATGCATCGCCCCTGGTAAGAGTATACGATTATTTCCGATTGAATGCTAAAAATGTAACTGGAATTAATGGCATTTCTGTCGTTGCCAGATTTCGTTTGCCTGCTAGGTAGACTTCAGAATAAAGAAAATTATACAAGAAATTTTTTTTTGAGTGATTGAACTCCAATCAATCACCGTTCAAAGCCGTTATGCTATAGGTGCCCGTAATCGCGCGATTCTAACCTCGCTTCCCCCGGTTGAATCGCGGATTACGGGCAAAGCCTTTATGCCATTGGTGCCCGTAATCCGCGATTCAACCGAGCGAAGTGAGGTTAGAATCGCGCGATTACGGGCACAATCAATCAATTCAACCGAACGAAGCGAGGTTAGAATCGCGCGATTACGGGCACAATCAATCAATTCAACCGAGCGAAGCGAGGTTAGAATCGCGCGATTACGGGCACCTATAGCATAACATGAAATATTGTATGAAACTTGTGCGTTATGGTGTTTTTTGGTTCGTGAGATTATACCAGCCGCCTTCGGCCCGTGTTACAACTTCCCACGAGCCAGAAACACCATTACGCACACATTGCATAATATACTATTATTTTATCTATACGCGATTTACGAACCGCATTTACGAACGGTTGGGCACAATGAGAAGATTCTTCACGATTCACTCTTTCCCAATTTTATGGCCGCCATTAAAGGAAAAATATTTCCACCGGATTTATTGATGTGCGGCCCAGCAGAAGTTGTTGGAGAAAAGTCTCAGCAGACGTCGTTGAGCTTACTGCTTCACGGACTGGTAATTATAATGCACCTCAGGTCATACGCACCTTGCACCGCACTACCAAATATCTTTAGTCTTGTCCAAACCGTCATAGAGAGTAAAGTACCTTCTGACCGCCCAGAGTTTTTGGATAATTCAATTAAAGTTATTTTCAGTTTTGAAGAAGATAAACATGATGTCTTGGGATTATTTCAAACTCATATTTCAATAGCATTTATATCTCAAAACTGTCGGTAATCAGGGTATTCAGTACATCATCCCGAAATCATGAAGACTGGGCCGACGAGTTTTCCAGCGGTCATTCCGTTGAATGCATCCGACCCCAATCGGCGACCAACCTTTGCCGCCGATACACACGGTGGTTTACCGATGGCAACATCCATAATCACGTTACCAACATCTTCAACGTAACCTCGAGGCTTGCCCGATGCCACCGTGAAAACGCAATCGGTGACTGCACCCCCAACTATGCCACCCACAGCCCCTCCTGCTGTCCCGTAATTAACGGTCCCGTAAATGCCACCGCCGGCGACTGCTCCCGGTCTGACGATTCCGTACATCTCATCAAATTCAGACATTTTCGCAAATTTGATTTTTCCGTTATCGTCCGATTCCTCTGAGTCCCAAGAAAAATGAAATCTGTAATCAAAAAATCACCGCATCAGGACAGGCACTCAAGGAGCAACTCGAAGACAAGGACGACACCGGACAATAAAAATAAACCAGAAACATAATGCGGAGTAGTATTTTTTCGGCCTGTGGCGATGGGGATTTTTACTCCTGTGGCGATGGCGTCCGGGCCGTAGGCGCGGCCTAGCCAACCACACGGATTGAAAAATCCGATCGCAACAGTACAGGAATAATATTTGTTGCAGTGATTTTCAAGCCTTCAAGTTTGGGAAGTATGTAATGCCATTTTCAAGACGAGAATGCGTGAGATGTAGTATAAAAAAACGTCATCGCTGACAACTAAACTGACAATTAAATTCGAAGAACGTTTCCGTCGAAAACGAAAGATCAGTAGAAATTTGGAGATAGTATATTTCTCACCTAGGGAGGAAAAGTAGACAAGTCGTCCTCACGTACAAAATTACGTTGTAAGCCCGTGAGGAATGGCTGTCTGATTTTCCTTCCGCGGATTGAATACAATTTTTCCGACAAAATGAACGAAAGTGAGCGTTTTTAACCGAGCGAAGCGGGGTTAGAATACTCACTTTCGGTCCGTGCTCGGAGGAGAATGTGAGGCAAAAGCTGAATCCGATGTAAAACGCAGACGAAAATTGTACAAAAATTACAATAAAATTTTATATTCTTCGTGTTTTTTTTATTGAAAAACAAATAGTCCAATAGTTCAATAGCTCCAGTTTTTATTTTATCTACCGAAATTTTGTATTTAATTTTGTTTTTAACTTTTGCAACGCCAAAGGAAATAAATGAATCGAATTGAAAAAATGATTGAGCTTCAGGAAAATAATGGTCTTCTTTATTCTCTCCTTCACGACGAAAGTAGAGAAGTTATTTTTATTTTTTTCATTTCAATTGTAGTTTGGTTGTCATTTTTTTATAAATCTCATATATTTTTTCACATATTGACTACAAAACGCAACTTTAAAAAACGAAAACAAAACAGATTATCATTAAGAGTTAAGAGTTTAGAAAAAATAATTGAACTGATAAAGTACTGTACCTTAAGATTTTCGTCCAATATAAATTCGATTCAGCTTCGTCTTGCTCTTTATCAGCCGGAGCACAAAGAAATGTGGCGACCGAATGCAGTGGATTCGAAGACAACACAGGCCTCTGCGCCAACAATAAATGCAACGCAGCATTTCTCGAGTACATCCGCTGGTGCCGAGATTATCATGTCATACGATTCCCCCTCTACGCTGAGTTATCAGTGGATAAAGCTGGACAATGCCATGCCTCCGGGAACTTGTACATTACGAGGAATTCGCCTGATGTCACAAGGGCGAGGACGACTCTGAAAAATCGTCAACTAGACCATTTTAATTACTAGAAATCCTAAAAAAAAATTCTAGCTCATATGATTGCAGCCCGCGCCTTAGACCGAGTGGTGATCAAAAGATCGAGTCGTACATCAAAAATAGTAGATCATATTTTCCCTACCCTGATGTCGTATTCCACAATTGAAAGAATTCACTTTCTAAAAAATGTCTTTTATTTTAATGAAAGATTTACAATTGTCAATAGTGTTCCACGTTACAACTGAGTACTGTAGTTCAAGAAATGTATCTCCTGGAGTTGTCAGGATAGAAGTGAACTTTCTGGGTGTTCCAGGCGTATATTTTAAGGGTCGAAATTCTTATCTTTTGGAGATTCCCATTCTGCACTGTCTAGACAGTGATCCATTTGAGAAGTTTATTTGAGCAATTGTAGACAGGAGGATTAGGATTATTATATCGATTTGGGAAATCGTGGATAGCAGAATTAGGATTATGATATTTATTTGTGAAATTGAAAATAGGAGGATTTAGTATATTTCTCACCTAGGGAGGAAAAGTTGACAAGTCGTCCTCAAGGGCAAAATTACGACCCGAGCCGTATGCGAGGGTTGTAAGCACGTGGGGAATGCTTGTCTGATTCTCCTCCCGAGTGTTGAATACGATTTTCCTGCCGAAATGTACGAAAGTTGGCGTTTTTAACCGAGCGAAGCGAGGTTAGACTGCTCACTTTCGGTCCATGTAGGCAGAAAAGGATAATTACGGTTCTGTTGGTAGAGGCTAAGGGCACTTAAGTATTTCATTTTGGTAATGAGTAGATAGATAACTTTATTGTTTAGAAGTTTAAACAAAGAAATTACAGAAAAGGATAATGGTAATGAGTAAAACTAATGTAAGGAGCTAAAGTACTTAGAGTACTAGATAATATGGGTTATTTGCTAACAAACGGTACGTTTTCGTACTTAATTGCAATACCGTTGATAATTTACATAAAATAGTTGAGGCAGTATCCAACACTAAATTAAATATCAAAATATGGGCCTCTCGTCGAATCGCGTTTTCTCTGTTTAGTTTATCCTTCTCAGATCGGATTGTAGCTCATTCTGAGTCATCTGCCTTCTTTTGTTCAGATGTTAGCGAGATGTCAGCCTCTCCACCAGGACTTGTTGGATTCGTTGGTCTGAGGGGAAACGTCATGTGTGTGAGGGCTTCCATTGGACGATCCTGAGGTTTTGGAATTGGCGGGTTCGAGGAGACCAGGCTCTGATTGGTTGAGAGGAAAGGAGAGAAAAATGGCCTTCAGTTGTTTACGTCGGTCGACAGTTGGAGACCGTTTGTGGGGTTAGATGCAGCTTTCAGACGGTTTTTATGACAGTTGAGGATTTAGAGAGGATTTTCTGGAGGAAAAGAAACTCTGAGAGGACTTGGGGAGTCTGACAGCTGGAGAAGAGGTTTAGGCGAATTAGGAGACGATGGCGACTATGGAGGATTGGGAAACCATCGGAGCCCAGAGGAAGAGTGTTAGCCCGAAAGTGGTTAGGAGGGCTCCTGGGTTTGGTGAGGGGGTCGACGAGTACCTGGCACCTCTTTTGGATAGGGTTTTGATGGCTAAACCCTTTGGTGAGAATTTTTTCTTTACATTTTTTGATTGGATTCACTAGGGGAGTTGGTTTTGTGAGTTTGCATTTTGTGATATTGAGGGTTTTTGGATTTTTTGAGAGATTTTGGAGAGAATTTTGGGATCAACGACGGTTGAATATAATAAAATGCAAAAGGTTTGATTGGAAGTTTAGAAGAGTCATCATAAATCGATATTCAAATGTTTGTTGATCTTTAGATTGTGAAAAAGTCGAGGGTCGTTTTTCGTAGACATCTTTATTTTGGACGAAACAGGAGTTTATCATTTACAATTTAATCCTCCATAGTTTTACTCAATTTCGTCAGCACGAAATTTTCATTAATTTCCAAACGGTTTTTGAAAAATTTTGATCGCTAAACCGTTTGGCGAGATATTACTCCTGGGGTTCGGTTTAATTGAATATGTAAACAAGGAAAAAAATTGGAGCAAAGTTATCATACATTGATATTAACTTCTTTGTTAATCTTCTACTTTAGAGAAAAAATTAAAAAGCTTTGGTTGCCATTTGTTAACTTGAAAAGGATTTTTCCTGTTTTTTTCGTAAAATTTGGTTACTATTAAAGCACCGGGAAGGCTTATTCCATTCATCAACATTAGGTATCAATTATTAACAAGTGCCAAGTTGAGGCGAAGTTGTTTTTCTATACATTAATGAAAAATTATGACTTGCCCAGCAATTTCTTCATCTGAGAGGGATTCTATAAAAATAAGAGAAGCAAAAATAAGAGAGGAAAATGAAAGATAAACCAATTGCATACCATAAAATAATTGAATAACACGACCATCAACAAACAAATAATGATAAATGACTTGTTTCAGGGATTAATCTAGCAGCAATTGAGTTGAGACAGGTGGGAGCCAGCTGTGGAGATGGCAAAGGAGACAGATTCAAGATTTCCATCCCCTACGCCAATCAGAAGCTCGAGTGGATCGTCATGTTTAATTCTATTTGCCCTGATCAAGGACCGGACTTTGAGTTCTCTGATAAATTCTTCCTCGCCGATCCAGCCTTGGAGATTCTGGAGGAATGTGTCCCCAGTCTGTACAGATGGAATCATCTGGAGCCTGATGCGTTGCTGAAAGTGCTCACTGAACTCGTTGTCTACTACAAACAACACCAGGTGCTTTGACCATCTTGAAAATTTTCAGTTCCGTTCAGAATGTCACAATTACCAGGTCTCCAACATCCTGTGCTGAAGATGTCAAGAGAATAACGATCCACAGTTCCTTTCAATACATTTTTTATTTATATTCACCTTGATTCCTATTTTTTTCAACTAAAAATAGAATTCATTTCTCATTAAATCATCAATTGGATAACGAATGACATCATCTCAATTCCCTCCAGAATTTTCCAGGTGTTGTTTTGTCCTTTGATGTTTAGCTGGCCATGAAAGACAATAATTGATAACAACAACTTCTCATTCATCTTAAATTGTTTTTCTTTCCAATCCAAATAAAACAATCATTTTTGTCTTTTTCATTAGCCTATGACAGAAAGTGAACTTTCCGACACTTGCTACGAAATATATTATTAAATAATGAATAACATCCTCTCAATTTTCCAACAGCTCGATCAACTGAATCAATTGAGCGATCGTCTGCAAGCGGAGTACACATCCCTCATCTCCGAGACAGAGATTTGCAGTGAAGACGTCGAGCTAATCCTCCTTCCAGACAGTAATCAGCCCGAAGAGGCGCACTTTCTGATTCGCATTGCCATGGACTTCTCAAAACTAGCAGGCAAGCACGCAGTCCTCAACAATGACGCGGCAATGCTGCTGGTGACCTTCCACGGTACGCACTGTAATCGGATCAATCCTCACCTCTACTTCTCCAAGAACCTCGAGGAGACGTTTGGCAGTCCAAGTACACTCCAACTGCCGCCGTTCCCTGCGGATAAGAGTCTCATGGAGTACGTGCCTGAAGTGAAAAAATATATCAACGACAGAATCGACTTCATCGTTACGGGCTTCGTGGAGAGGAGAAATTTCATCCGTGCAGCTGTGTGTCTTCAGCCCGGCAGCATTTTAGAGTATGATAGCATTGACTTCAACTATATCTGCTGTATGTTGGATCATCAAGACTTCCACTTCATTCTGCACTTCCATCTACTCCCAGCATTCCCAAGGGAACCACCGAGAATTACACTTCAATCGATTTATCATATGACGTCGAAGACAAATCTGTTTAAACAGGTCATGGTTAATTCGGTTCCCTACAGCCCTCGCTGGAGTCCGGAGATGATGTTCACGAAGGCACTCAATCATATCTTTAAGGAGGAGATCAACAAGTTCAAGCATACCTCCATGAAAAATCGTCGTTGATATTTTTTTCAATATTCTTCTCGTCGTTATGAACTTGTGATTAAAGTTATTGATTCTTATGTGATTAATAAATATAAATTCGACATAATTTGGAGTTCATTGTTGAATGTTTGGATGTTATTTACACGTCTTGGTATGACTGTCAGTCCCAAGTCTCTCCAAAGTCTTTCCCTCCATTGATTCCTTCAAGCTTGCTCTCCTTGCTCACCTCTCAAACTGAACTGACACGAACGGTTTTTTTGTCTCTCTTCCCTTCCCTCTTTTCCTTTACGTTTTCCCCTTTTCTTCTGCCTTTAAGAGTCCCTACTCTAATGTCTGTGCGCTAAAATTTGTAAATTTTGTGTCACGATTTTTTGTACAACATAATGTACAGTAATAAAATTCAATCAATCAATCAAACAATCAAATCACGAATGGGCATTTGGTTGGTAAATCGTGATTAGTATTACGAGCAAAAATCGAGATACGTCAGATTGGGGTACATGACCGTCAGTGATACATTAGATTACTGATCCAGGATTGACCATTTAGTGTCACACGACAAAAATGTGACCGATTTACTTTATGACTTCTGGAAAAATCACTCGTTCTATTGAATCGGCTCCCGGACAATTGATCACACACAAAAAGATAACAGCATTATGATCACACCAAAAAAATCACACAGCCAAAAAGCCACAACCAAAATATCACAAAAAAAAACAAAATAAGAACAAAAAACAGGATCATTGAAACATTTTATATTATAATTTCAATCATAATCATTTTTAATGATGAAGAAAATGTGACAAAAAAATATCGATACTTCTCCCTCTACATAGGAACATAGCCACAAGAAGAAAAGAACTGTGATATTTAAAATATGATTTAATTAGTGATTTTTTTGTATACTGATCATTTTACTTGTCATCAAAATGTAGATGATCATATTAACTATGATAATTTTGATGTGATCAAAAAGTCGTGATCAATTGACCGGACACCATTGAATCAACTTCTCACTGAAAAAATTAACTGATGGGCAATCGATGACAAAATTCAACAAAACATTGTGACAGAAAAAAAATTACTTTCACATCCGGTCTATATGGACAATTAGTCAGTGAGCGAATGCCGCATGCTGGTTTTATTGTGCCCTGACAGTTTTTCATTCTTGGCGTCGCCTCGGATCTCCAATCCTAATGGTTACACGGGGAGAGTAATCTTGGGTTGGAAATGAATTTTTCCTGCTTTTCTTTGGAATAAACTGTGAAAAAATGCTCACTAAAACTACCCAAAATGAATTAATTGGTTTGTTTTTTTTTAATATGTAAGGTACAATAATTATAATTTATAAATTTACATGTACAATGCTTATAACTTAGATTTATGATTTTCTTTCCATCTTTAATATTAAAATAAACTTAGACTGCATAACACTATTATTATTCGAATAATCAGTGGCCTACAATCGTCCCTCTGAAACATCTGAAAAACATTGAGTTTTTCTCGTTTAATAATTTTCAAACGACTCAGAAAATGTAAAAGAACATCATCTTCCTTCATTAACAATAATTGATTTTTAGTTATTGGGGCAAGATGCTCAAGATCAATGATTATGCGTGCACAATTGCCAAGGAGTCGATAAAATCTTCATATCTCTTCCATTCGCATGATTTTTCGTGAACAATAATCGAACATTTCGATAATAGTGGACCCGCAATTACGTACAAATGGTTTTACAGATTCGTCGCGTTCAATCCTATGTCGCATTGTATTTAAGTAACAACTAAAACCTTAAAATTTTAAAAATACAGAAGTAATCGAGAGAGTGGATCTCTTAATTTTCGGAGTTGAATACATCTTGCAAAGAAAAATTGTGGGAACAGAGTGGATAAATCGTACAGCAATAAATTATGTGGATGAATAAATATATATCAAAATATATGGTGGTCGCCGTGAAACAACAGTTTCAATGTCTGTCGTGGTTTATTTATCTAATTGCGTTTTCATTCAGCCCTGGACAACTTTTACTCAACACTGCTGGTAGGAGATAATTGTTGTGGTTGCGATCATGATGAGGGTAAGTCGAGCATAATACTTGATTCTTCCAGCGCTGGCAATGGCAATGCATTCCTCTCCTCCTCGATTCGAGCGTCGGATAGCTTTAGGAACTTGATGACTTTGTCTGTTGCTTGGATGCCACAACTGCTGGCCTCGCTCTTTAAATTAAAATTATACGTTAGTGGAGTTTTGCGAAAATATTAACGAATTTTATTATCGAAGAGTCAAAATTTCGTGAAAAATCTCCGAAAATTGTGATACTTTTCTGCTTATCGAGACTTACTCTATTAACTTTCTTATAATTTTTTTAGTTATTAGAAAAAAATAATTCACCTCTAATTACTCTCTCAAAAATTAATTAAGTGAAATTCCTGATATTAAATTATTTTCTGGTACTTCATTCCTCTTTAAAGCTCGATTGCATGAACGAGGAAGAATAAGCTAATAATAAATCTGGATAATTGTCAATAATTAAATAAAATTGAATTTTAATGAATGGAATTATCATGTGAAATTATTTAAATTTTTAATTTCAGTGCTCTTACCGATGCAGTCAAATTCATAAAATTGTAGAACTTCTGAAGAACAGCCACCATCGCCGAGAAATTATTCGCAGGAATTTTCCCTCGTACCAATGCCTCATACTCCTACAAAAAAATAAAAATTGAATTAATTGAATCGAATGTTGATAGTAAAGAAATTGCAGCTTCTCTTCAATTCACATACCTTGTTATCCATAATTAAATATCCCAGTAGGAGAACTACGTAGGCACCAATGAGCGTGTGCTCCATGTGTCGACCGGCCTTCTGTAGCACTGAAAATTAAAAAATAAAACTGTTGTACAGAGCTCTTATTAAAACTTTTTTCATGATTTTCATCAGATGTTTATTGCTAAATGAAGTAAAAAAAAAACTGAGATACTATAAAAAAAGGAGAGAACTTGCAATTTAGGAAGGTATTGCCTATTATTTTCTATTTATTATTCAACCCAGAGTGAATAATTTGGGAAAATCTATATTATTAAATTATTTTCCATAAAAATTCAACTTTAATTCGAAAACATTTGAAACTATTTTCATTGAAAAGCTGAAAAGAAATTTTGTTCTTTAGTATTTTTCTCTCAGCTTCCATAAGTAATAAAAATCGATAAAAATTCATGAAAATCGAGAAAAAAATCAGAAATTGAAGAGAGAGAATCTGAAATAAATTTGCAGTTATAATGCGGAGGGGCAGTCCTCTTCAGTGCTTGACGTAATCAATCTTTCCAAAGTTTTGTAATTACATTTTTGTACAGTCTTTTCAATGAACTCATCCTGCGACTCTTTAGTATTGGTAACAGTCTCGGTTTGCTCGGAGTCCTTCTTTCCATCGAGAATAGCATCGGTTTTCTGCTCTTCACTTATCGCCAGCTCCTCTTGTTTGTAGAATAGATCGATAAGCGCTTCGACTCCACTCTGTGGTCCTAAACAATAATATCAAAACATTACGCACGATTAACTTATTTTAAATGAATGAAAAAAAACTAATTAAATGATCAGAATTAATTAGTTTGAGTAATTCAGTGATTGAATTAACTCCAATTAATTTCAAATTGAGAACAGAAATTCATTAATTCATTTGCTACAATTAATTAATTAATGAAATTTAGCGATTTCATTCATTTCCACTGATTTTAAATCAACTGATCCTTTTACGATTTTCTAAAATAAAATGGCAATCAAACAATTATTCCCAGTTTATTGCACATGAAGTGATTAACGCAAAAGATTATTCTGGGGGGAAAAAAATTGATAAGTTATTTAAAATTGAAGTTTTAATCTTACGATCGTAAATATTGTCCGGCGAAGGTGGTGCCTTAGACTCCATGAGCATTTTCTTGTTATCATCACACTGCTCGACCAAATTAATCAACAATATGAGTGTCAGCATCATCATATCGAAACGCTTCTCCTCTGGCAGAGACTCTGGCACACGTAATAAGAGATTCAAACTGCAGTCTACAACACCATTTTGCGAGCCTAATGATCTGCTGCCAAAAGCTGCAAAGAAAAATCCCAAAGTTCATTAAAACCATCACCTCAAGGTCTCGCAAAATCGAGTCGACGTAAAAATTTCATTATTAAAAAAATAAAAAAATTAAGAAAAATGATTGTGACAATGCGCGAAAGATCAGCGAATTTGCCAACAAAATCTGTCGAAAATTGATGTTTAGTTCAGCAGAAATACAACAGGACATTCGAACAAATGATCTAGATTTTTCTATTAATTTTTTTGTTCACACTCACTCCCATATTTTTCCATTTTCCCAAAACAAACAAAAATGTTTTCCTAGAATTTCTCCAACTTCTTTTCTGTAATTAAGAAAATTGAGCGAAAGCCCTGAGATTTACACAATTTGAGTTGGGGAAAATCGATAAAAGACACTTCAATTCAATAACGCGATAAGAAAACCATTGGAAAATAGAAAAAATTAAGAATTTGGAGGGAAGAATCCAAAAGAATTGTCTATCACCTTGGATTTTCAATGAAATTTTTCGTCAATTAATTCCATTTAATTAACAAATTAAACCTCCTAAAGCCCAGCAAAGCACTTACACTGTCTATTAAACCGATGAGTGAGATTGATGAGTACATTGAGAATAGCAATGATGCACTCCCTAATAACAGCCCCAGTGCTGGTTTTATCACTGATATCAACAATAGGATAGATCGCAATCTCCTGTCCACAGAGATAATACAAATTCGAGAGAGTGCTGACGAGCACGCCATCATCATACTTGAGGAGATAGTTCTGATTCTCCTCATTCTTCTGCGTGACATTCTCCAACACCCTGAGACACCTATCAACCTTCCTCAACTTATCAAGAACAGGTTCGTCCCAGCCGGCCCTGTTGACATCACTGGCCACAATATTTCGATGGCACTCCTTGATGGTCTTGACGATGTGCTCGAGTCCCCCCAGTTCCCTGAGTTCCTCCTTGAACCACTCGCCAGCCCTCTTCGAGGTCAGACTGAGCAGAGTCTCCATAGCCAGCTGGCCAACCGTGATATTATCAAGATTAAGATGCTTGGCGTGTCCCTGCGCCTGAATATCAGCACACAGTTGCCTGACCTTTTCCTTGTTCTTCAGCAATTCAGCGCGACTCAGGCCACAGTCATCAAGTGCATCCTTGTGACTGGCGTCAGACTCCAGAAGACTCAGCATGAGCTCCAGGCAGTCCCTGTCGAGATCCATAGCGAGCCTGTCCTGACTGAGGACAAACATCACTGTCGCTGTGCACAAACCAAGACTCTGGTCCTTGGTGGCGTCGTGAAGGGCTTTGAAGAACTTGGCAACAGTTCCGTGTGCCCTCACGTGCATCCTGAAGGCCGGTGCCATGCACTTGCTGGCGAGTCTTATGGCTGACAAACATCTGGTGGCATTGGGATTGTTCTCCCTCAGGGTGTCCAGAATGTACTCAACGTCGTCATTGAACTCCTGAAATTCGCCGCTCTCCTGGATCTGGTGGGCCTTCTTGACATTCTTAACAACTGTATAAAAACCTTTAACTCTTTTGCCACAGCGAATGCTGGTGATGGCCTCGGCGTCCTCGTTGAAGTCCATGTCGTCGGTTCCTGGGTAAGTGATGACTCTGGTGAGATTGTCAGACTCCTCCAGCTCTTCGTCGAAGGTCACCTGGCCTGAGGCACCAGAACCTGATGCGGCGTTCGGGGCGGCTGTCACTGCTGCCGCCTCTGGGGTAATTGACTCTTTGTCATTGTCACACCATTTGTGCTTGTAAAGGGCACGACGTTTGTTTCCATTCGTCGCCCCTGTCGATCGACTCTTGAAGATGCTTCCCTTCTTGGTGAGCGGCTTCACTGGGGGCTTCGGGTTCTGCTGGGGGTTGTGGTCCGACGGGCTGGGGATGTTGGTGGGGGGCTCGGTGTTACCACTCGCCGCTTCGGAGTCCTCCGAACCAGAGAACCAGTCCTGATCGAGGAGGGTCTTCGCCGAGGACTTGTCGTCCTGTGGCAGTGGCTCTTCTGGGAGGGGCTCAGGTACTGCATCGCGCTCTTGATATCGCTCGGCATCCTGTGGGTACCTGTGGACATTTTTTTGCGTGATTTTCGAGGGGACTGAATACTTACTGGGTTCAATTAATCGAACACTATTTCATATTTTTTATCCGTCAGGAAAAGAGAAATTATTTTCAAATAGTATTTTCTCGATTTTAATTTGCAAATACTATTCAAGGTCAGGCTTGTAAAGGTCACGTGACCGAAATTTCGCCGACTAATTACAGCCAAAATAATTTTTTTATCATGGTGAAACCCAATTATCGTTCTACAATTATGACTACGGCAGGACAATAATTGGGTTTCATTAAGATTAAAAAAATATTTTGGCCGTAATTAGTCGGCGAAATTTCGGTCACGTGACCTCTGCAAATCTCCTCTTAATCACTATTTTATTTGTGGTTTGTCTAACTTTTCAATTTTACTATTGAGACTCTCAAGATGATCAAGCAAAAAGGTTTGAAGACCTGAATTGATATTTTTAAGTCTACAATTGAAATTTTCTGACGTCTCAATTTTAGACAAAAGTGTTTGTTTCTGGAACCTTGAGACCTTTGAATGTCTTTTGAAATTAGAATGTTGAGTGTCTCGATTTTTTTGAAACTGAAAATTCTATAACGTTTTAATTTGCGATATCAACTTGAGACTTTCGAAAACCCCATAATCAGATCTTGGATTTCAATTTCTCGATAATCGAAAACGTTCTCGAGTTTTTTACATTCTGATTGTGGATTTTCACATATAGTACCACGAGAGCTTCGAAATTATCGGATATTTCCCGATAGGTTCGTTGCAAACAAATGAACGTGTCAAGTTTTCCAGTTTAAAAATCACGAG